>JTDE01021159.1:0-15737 GCA_014338405.1 Paragonimus skrjabini miyazakii | reverse complement strand
GTTGTTTGTCAGACTGGTCATGCTTTTGGATAACATGTCACATTCGTTTTGGTCACCCACTGAGTGGCAGAATTTCAGTGTACGCTCTCGAGTCTCGTGTTCTGATTCCGCACGGCTGGACGGGTTATAACAGATAATCACGCCTTCAATTTGGTCATTCATTCTATTTTGGCTGCCACGTCTCGCCCGTTGGTCCGATTCGGTCGAGCGATGACTCATCCGGTCGCCCACGCCGTTCTCCATTCGCTCACCGTGGGTTTTTGAACGCACCTCCCTCCTGCCTGACAGTCCCCCACATTATGTAAGGTAGGTCAAGACCAACATCATGGACTTCAACTTGTACTGCAGAGTTAACGGTGACTGAACAGTGAGAAAGCTTGTTTACTTAAGTACTGAATAAGTAGATGAAATTTTAGCAACAACAGAGTTTGTGACGCAACGTGTTATCGTCAGTGTCAGCTTTCCCTGTTCAGTCAACCAGTGCTGTGTAAATAAAATTCTGCAGAGAATTATGTATAACCAGCTGTTATATCTCCGACATGATTCCCCAGACGTAACGTCAGCAACCTGACTGTTAGAATGTAAGGGTCGTTCGTTTCAAAGACGTGCTGGCGAACAATATCGCTGTCTATACGGTGCTCCAACCACGCCACAATGTCGCACAGAAACTAACAAACAAACCAAAATCTTGGAGCATCATCAGTTTGGTTAAGTTAATGCTCAATGAAGTACAGAACGGAATGTTCCAAGAAATTGCAAACCGTGTTCTTTAATGACTATGAGGTGACAAATGTCATCTGGATTCTGATTACTTGATTAACATTCTTATCCTGTAAACTGCCTTTAGACTCTTTTATTGACCGGTACTTATTGCGGGGTCACACCTCAGAAAAATAGAAACGACGGACTTGTAGCAGTTTCCGAAAAAAAGTGGCCCAACAGTCGTGAGTCAACTTACCAGGCACTTCTTGCATTTTCCAAGCACCAGTCAGCGAGTCCTTGGACCAATCCACACACGCAGTACGGATACCTCGAACACCGCCAGCCCCGTTATCCAAGAACTCTTTGGTGATTATGGTGAATTGACGCGGATCACGCCCGAAGCGCATCGCGACTTCAGCATGGCCGTATTCAACGCGCCAGACGCGTGGATATTCAGGCCAAGGATTTTCATCCGGATTGCGTGTTGGGGGCGGGGGTGGAAGAATTTCCAAATTGACAATCGACTTGGCCTTCTGTCCACACAAACATAGCGTTGACAGTGGATATCAATGTTAATTAGGCAGCGATTGGTGATAATCGAAGGAGAGTATCGTGCAAATGCGTCGTGATGAAACTTAAACTGTTCCAAGATTTTCGTCTTAATCAGCCCTGAACTTGCCACTTCAACGATTCAGACATTTTGTCATCAAGTGAGAAAGTTCAATGCTTAGAACCGTAAAAATTCTAGACGCTTCCCAATCATGATGTGATAGGAGAAAACACATGAGTATTTCTTCGCGCACATTGCTAGACTGAAAGTGCTGTTCATCTACCGTTAGAATTAGAGTGGATCGCAAAAGTTAATGATTAGATACAGATACTGCTATATTAGAATAGTGGACACCAGATATAATATTACCATCACGATTGCCTATCCGTGTGTTGTACCACAGCGCATGTCAAACAACTGACAGCATTGCGAACAGGCATCTTCACTGATAGTAGATTGGAGCCAAGACGCTTCTCAGAAAAACTGGAAACACGTGTGTGGTTATTTGGCTAGAACATTTAGGAATATAAATAAGGCAGCATCGGCGACAGTCTGAGGTAGTCGACCTGTTTCATTCGCGTAAATTACTCGACAGATAAGAAACGCCAAAACAGGGACATTAGCACCACTGAACATTTGTCACCATACGATATATTGGGAAACAGGTAGGTTGGGCGATCCAGAAAGAAGTCAAGATTACTGGTGTTAGATTCAGCTACCGTATGATTGACAATCAATGTCATTACCACTGAGCTATCTCAATTCTAGAAGTTTACAGTGAAATTCAGGTCAGGTGATCAAAAAATGTTACAAATGTTATGTTCTGTCCGCGAATGGAAACACTGTTCTTCTCCTTCAGTGTTTAGTGAGGCTAATTGTCTAAAAATTGGGCTAGCGTGTATATTCGATTTGTTTTTGCTAGATGAGAGGAACTGTCGTCAATTCTCATATAACGTCAGAAAATACAATTTGAGTTGTTGGTGGAATTTCTCAGAAGTCTGAGAATCACGGCTATTTCTAGATTTAATTAAGACCGTAAATGAACACTCGAGTATTATTCAGATGGATGGGGAAGTTGACAGTAAAGATAATGATAGATGAGTTCCCTGTCACATAACGCTTCACCAGTACTTGATCGCCTTCTGATACAAACATGAAATAATATGGAAGGACATTCAACTAATGCCAACTGGCAACGTTTATTATCTTTACAACAAATTATGTTCAGAAAGAACTGACTGAAAAGTTTATAAGAATGAGAAAGTTGTGTCCATTTGTGAGTGGCGTTCAATTTACGAACAAACTGTATCGAAGTCTATCAACAGAATGTTAGTCATCCCACAATGAGATTGTTAATGCTTGAGAGTTAGAATGAGCAGCTGATGAACATCAAAAAGGTTTGCCGAGGTAAGAGACAGCAAATGCTTTTAAAGTCACATGACTCATCCGATAACAGCCTATCAATAACAAGTCTCTGACATTGTCGACATTTTCCCAGGTAAAAACCCTACTGACATAAAAGGTTTGCTCTGGATAAACTGTCAGACGTTCCAGGTCGCCAGGTAAAACTAACTAGAATACCACCCAAAAATGAATAGGACCAAAAGTCAGTCAACAGCCAACAGTAACTCAGTCCACAACTGGTTACATAGCCACAACTTCTAATCCCAGTTAGGGTGGTTGCTTCTGTCTAAGTTTCTACGGCGTGCCAAAACTCATTTTGCACGCGACCTAGCATGTCTTAAGTCATAGAAGATGCAAACAATGTATTGCGCAAGAGGTGGCGGATTTACTAAGGCGCGGTAAAGGAACAACAGAACGTTGAAATTAAGAAAAAAAATCGAAAAGTTCCCTGCCTCATTCAGACCTGGGATAGTTTGATAACGTATATGTAAGCCAGCCAACTATTGAGAACCCACAAGACAAAATAAATGATTCTCACCTGTCGAAGTGATGTAGCAATGCAGTCCACACCAGTGTCTCCACCTCCTAGGACCACGACACGTTTATCTTTTGCCAGAGCGGCAATTCCATCTTCGTCCGGTAGATTTTGTGACAGCGGTGCACTGTATCCACCAGTCTGGCTGTGGTAGCGTTGCTGTTGTTTACGTTGCCAACGCTCCAAAAAGCTCATGGCGAAGTGAATCCCGTCGAGATGACGACCTGTTGCGTTCATGGAAATCGGAGAAGGAAATAGGGACGATTCGATCGATCGGATGAGAGAAATTACTTCGCCCCTCAAATAAACTGGATGAAAGTTCTTACAATAAACTACATACCGTAATAGATATATAGAGGAATGACAATAGTTTGGGATGCTTTCTGTAATATAAGAAGTAGAACAATGAGTTTTTATGCTCTACAACCTGAAATAATTATGTTTCAGATTATCTAAAAACCCGCCAACACAAGTAGAACATAAATATGCTGAGTGGAGCTGCATAACTTGTTACGACAAAACTACACTGACACACCGTACAGGACATGCTTTCGATCGACGAGACCAATCACTAGTAAACATTACTAACAGGGATATTGTCCAATGAGCAATGTGGTGCTCCTGATAAACATCTCAAATCCATATCGAATTGGGGTTTTCATGATTCGCCCTATGTCACAAAGCTTAGCAGTGTAGGGAAATAAAATACTGTGGTTAAAAAAACATTTGGAAATGCATGGGAGATAGTCAAATGCACGGAAATATCAACTAACACTGAAGAATCACAATATTAATGATGATAACCCTAAAAATATAAGCCGCGAGCTAAAATACAAAGTAATTCCACAAGTTTTCCTTCAGGACTTTTAAAAATTTAAAGTAGACAGGGAACAATCTAGTTATCTGTGAATGAAACAAGATGTTTCTTAAATCAGCAGAAACGCAGCTAACATGCAGACAAATTAATTGCTTTCACGGGAGTGGAATGGAAAGTAAGTCGGTTGAACAACACTGAAACCAAACACTGAAGTGAAAGCGTTCGGTGATAACTAAAAACTTTCGCCGATGTGGTTAAATCGATGGTCAGTGGGCCAAATGAAATTAACATTTGACCAAAGCTAGGATTTTGCTTCGCCAATCGGATCAAGCTGTTTACGGGACGTATTCAACTTATTTTCGTTAATGTTCAGAAGCTGTTTCTATGGTGACAATTTTATATAATCCAGATGACAGGATATAAGCAATTGTAGCTACTGGGACACTTTCACACCACTACACGTGGTCACTGTCAGTATTGATGTGTAACGTCTACAGTAGAAACAAACTACAATCCCGGTAGTTTTTATGTGGTCTAAGTAACCACTTGATTTAGAGAAAAAACGTCCAAGTAACGATCGGCTGGGAAGTACACCGGTGGGAAGTTTGTACTGACAGCAAAGCCCAAATAGCCAGACCACATGCACACGTATCGTGGGAACACTATTAACATAGCAGGTGACCAGAGTTTGACGGCATTGGCCAAATCAACCTAGCGATTGCACGTCGGCCCGCCTACACATTCCCATTCAAATGACAGGGGTAGGCCGGTTATTTTTACCGACTGAAATCTATTCGATTTTGCGTCATTTAAATAAAATGTTTAAGTTGAATTACAAATTAATTTTTCCATGTGTAAGAAAAATGGATCAAAAGACTTTCAGGGCGACTCAGCAGGAAGGGGTGTCACATCTAGTTACAGACCTAACTAAATGTGGCAACAACACGCACTTTAACCGGTAGGGATCAAAAGCGACACAACCCAAAGACGATGCTAACAGATTATGAATTTTATGCGGTCAAGTTTATCTATCACATACAGCGACGACAGCAAGTGAACAAATAGTGTGAAATCGATAGCCTTGAGTTCTGAGCCAGTATTCGGTCAAAACTGCGTGATAACATGGTTTCCAGTCATTTAAACTGTCAGAAAGAACATACACATATTACAAGAGATGAAATTGGTAGACACGATAAGTATGGCAAACAACGGCATAAGTAACAATAGGAGACTCTATGGATTTTATTTCTGGTAGTAAATTGACCGTATATTGAAGTCAGTCCCAACACAAACGTAACAGTTACTCATATTCTTTTCAAACAAAATTAGGTTTTCTTGTTGAAAGGTTCCCGATACCGAGCGTCTAAATAGCTCCGGAACATCTTTGGGCTAGAGGGTTGATTGGTCTGGTCTAATTAACGTGGTTAGTTTCTTCAATCCTGCATATTCGCATTGACTGATGTGCTTCGGCGAGCACAAGATAATTACGAAGATCGAAGCGAGGTCAAATCGGGGTATTGAAACAAATTATGCTCCCTCCGAAAACTACATTTTTGCAACCAATTGAAGGAATAGAAGCACTACTTTCGAGTTTTCCGGATTCCGTTTCAGAAGCGCATCGACCATTAATATACTGTTGGGCAAACACTAAACAGGATTGTGGCAATTCCACATAAACCATACATGCACATGCAAACTCACCGACAAAACGAATGGCCAAATAAAGTTAGCACCCACTAACCACCTCGGACCTGCTATCCAGTAAGATTCGAACACGGCTCACGCTTTAGAATAGTGACATTTTTAATCGCATGCACTTGTTTCTCGCTGTTAATTGCCCAGACGATCTTTTCCGTATAGCAATCACTTCTCAATCAATCGATTACGGAAAGAATCCGTTGTATTCATCAACGTTTACCTCGACCGAAAAATTAATTCTGAATACTGTATGCACTTACAGGAAACTGAACACTGCTGAATACTATACACATAGTTGTGGTTGGACGTTTGGTTGATTACACGGTCAAGCCCATTGTGAGATTACTGACGTCGTCGTTACCACGCCAGCCTCAAATGTGCGAGGGCCAGAGTTTAGATTTCGGTCCGGATGAGGACATGCACTACGGATGGGCTCCAATAGGAGGGGAACTCCAGTTCAGCGCTTCCTTTCGGAGTGGGCTAGCCAAAAGGCTTATCCGAATCAAAGGTAGCCATAAATTGTGGGCGGTGTTTGGAATGGAATTAATGGTAAGTGTTCTCGCAGTAAGTCCTTGTAGCTCAACCCGTTGGTCCTGAAAACGAGAGAGATCAACTGACTCTCTCCAGTTAACCAGATGTCAGCTAATGTATGAACTGAATCACCGGCACTATATACCGTCAAACTGCCCATATCACCCTTGAACCTTCACACACATATTTTCCATCTAGTTTCCTTTGCCGTAAACATGATCCATCAGTCTACCATTCGCCTTATAATCGATTGTTAAATGTAGGACATTCATAGTCAGCATACCATGCACGTTGGAATTGTGTTCATTCGAGTGAGGCGCTGTTTGGATGAATAAGTGATAAACAACAATGACCGCGTCATCGTTGATATCAAGAAGTAAGCAATACTGACAACGACACACCGGGTTATTGACTCTGAGTGAGTGGATATTCAATGCTGTAAGTGAGGTCCGTGCCATCTTCACGTCAGGCTTAAGTCAACCAATCGACGACTGTTTTTTTCCACTTTTGTTCAGTCATACAGGCCCCTGCAATATTGGGCTTCATAACTTGCATAGTCGACACTTGTAGTCAGTCTTGATTACCTCGATAATGTATCAGAGTGCATCGGAACCGAAAACATTGTAACTGCATCAACTATGACCGCTTTTCGAATAACGAAACCTCTTCATTAAGCTAATTGAACTTGATAGTGGCGTTAGGTCCCAGGGTGATTGACCACGCCCATTTATTAACAGTATCTGAGTACATCAGATCGAAATCGGTCACCATTACGCAACTGCCCTGTAATTTTGGCCCAACCATTTGAATAGATCAGACATTACACGATTATTCATGCCCGAGTACAATTAATTGCACCTCTGTCGGCGTTCACTGCAGACGAGCTAAATACAACAAATTCGAAATCACAAAAGCGGTTACAAAAAGGTCGAAGTTTGAAACCAGTTCGATGGTGTCAACACCTCAAACAATTATTGTATGCATGAAATAGGACGGCTGTGTTTGGCTGCAGCCCCCTCGGTGTATCGTAGTAAACGTCTGCTTCGATTCGACAATAAAACACGAAATGACTTTGATGAACCAACAATACGTTATGTTTTCAGGTGAGGCTTGGAGACCGATGACGCTGGCTCCTTCCGTGTTTGCGGTCAACTTGCCTAATTGAGTGACCTTTATTTGTACCCATTTTTGTAATAGTACGGCAACCCAAGTTCCAAGCTGGAGAACAGATCTGCCAACCTAGCATGCCCAACATTCACATTTGCATTCATAGATTCCGTTTGGTTTGGTGAACTGAAACATCAATTGCTTAACCGGGGACGTGGGGGTAGGCGGAAAAGAAAGTGCGGACGACAGCTGACGTTAAGAGTTGTTCAACTCAAAGTGTATCATTTGAGTGGTAGTTGTAAAACTACTATTGTTTTGAGAACGGTGGATTGCATATTACTCAGCACAATACTCGTTGAATTTTCTCGTAAATCTTTTTGGATAACCGTTGATTAATATCTGCACTAGTTGCCGTAGTTCATCATCGACACTCCTGCTAGTTATCGACCTGTCCGTCTCACCAGAATCCCAGGCAAGATAATGAAATGTCTGTTGAAAAGCGCTATTCCTGAGCATTTCTTCTCGAATAACCTCATCCTCTTCTACCCAGCATGGTTTTCTTCCCGACTGGCCATGCGTAACCAATATATTAATCGTCATGGATAGCCTGACAGAGACCAAAGACAATGGACACATCTTTGATGCTATCTTCTTCCATTTTGGCGAACCCTTTGACCGTGCTCCAAACTGTCTTCCTGTAAATAAATTAGAAGCTTATGGCACCCAAGGAGAGGTACTTGGCTGGATTATGTCTTCTCTTGGTAACAGGGCTTTCAGAGTGGAAACTGGATCGAACCTTTTTTCTCCCTCCCAAATCTCCGCTGACGTTCCTCCAGGATCTGTACTTGGTTTACTGTTGTTTTTGACATATATCAATGACTTTCCCGACCTTATTTCTTACATCACTTTCCTTTATGCCGACAGCTTGAAAGTCTGGAATGTTCGCGATCCCAATGCATTACAGATTGACCCTGACCGTATTATGTACTAGTCAGATCACTGAAGTCTCCCTCTAAACGATAGCAAATGCGCACATATATTCGCTTGGAGAAGACTCCGAGAACCTATTCGTGATACACAGTGCACAGAATGCACTGTGACCCTAAAAAGACCGATGGAGTTGGTTGTCATCTGGTCTATCCTTCTTTTGTCACCATCGGATGTTTGCATAAAAGGGATTTGGAACTCTTGGGATTATAAAAAAGGCCTTTCCTCGCCTAGATTGACACGCCTTTCGAAAGTTTTACGAGGTCTATATAAGACCACTGCTTGAGTGCATTGATCAAGTCTTGTCCATCGGCTTGAAGACATACTAGATCTTGAACGTGTCCAGCGAGTAGCCACCAAAATGGTCACTGGCTTGCAGCATTTCTCCTACGTGTCTCGTCTTGAAATTCTTGATCTTTATCCACTGGAGTTTCGAGGACTTTGCAGTGACCTAATCCTTACACACTTTTTCTTTAACGCAGGACTCGTGCAGCAATTCTTTACCTCAGTGGTTGGTAACAGTCAAATAGGTTACAACAAGAAACTATGGGCTTCGATCTCGGGCTTTCCTAAGGCAACAGTTCTTATTCTACAGGGTTAACAACCACTGGAACGACATTCCATTAAAGGCTGTTGGTTGTTTTTCTAAAGACCGTTTCAAAGTATTACTGAATTGCCACTTATTTAAAACGTTGTTATATTAGTATTTTACTCTGTTGCTGGTAATTTCTATAACCATCAAGAGCGCTACTTCACCACGTTTTCAATGACTACCTTCCAGGTCAGCCGAAAACCGCTGGATATCGAAACAGACAAACTAACTGAACACGGGTGATTTGGGCCTCCAACCTCGAACCTGTGTATGAATCGCTGAATTCATCTAAGATGCTACCCAGTGCAAAGCCACCTTGCCCGATCAAACAATACGTGCACCAGTCTTATTTTATATGCTACTGGAGAAAAATGGTAAGAGTTGTGGGTACTGGCTAACTCATACATTCCTTCGATGGATATCACGCTGAATAGATCTATTCATTCTCTTCCTATTCAGAAAAAGCAGCCTACCATCGGTCATACTGTCTAAAGTGTAACGAACGTTTGGATGTAAACAGTTCATTCGGCGTAGTTGCCTGAATCTGGTCATTTGTAATTAAAATTATATCTTCAACATATCTGCCACTGAGAATTAAACTGTCCAGTTTGTCTGCTATTTGGTTATCTATTTTAGCCACAAAGTTATCGGCTAAAGTCGGACTAACTAGATTACCCATTGCGACACAATCAATGTAAACATAAGCAGTGTCCTGAAAATTAGAGCTTACGTTAGATGTACACAGCAAAAGTGGGTGTTCTAGTTCACTTTCTGGGATTGCAATATATTTGTCTGATTTGAATTAATATAGGGCAACAAACACTGACGGCACATTGGTGGACAAAGACTCTATGTCCACCAACGCTATGTGTTTGTTAGACATGTCGACAATTTCTAACAAAACAGCTAACTGGAAACTGTCCTCCAGACAGTACTTTGTCGTCTTCACTAATTTCGCCAAGTGTTCGGTCATTTCATGTTGTGGTGAGTTGAATATGGTCAATATTGGTCTCAACGGAATTCCAGATTTGCGCACTTTGGGAAGCCTGCATATCTGATGAATTTGAATCCCACGTGGTTTGAGGTCTTTGAACAGGGTGACGTCTGTGAACTTACCTTCAAGTAACCACTCTTTCTGGATCTGCTGGGTTATCGGTTTTCTTGCCTATCACAAAATCGTAGGCGATCGCTGTGGACTCGGTCTATTCTATAAATTTTGTCAGTACGTTTTATTACTACTACTCCAGATCCCTCATCAGAGTGCAGAATGATTAGATTATCGTCGCCATGAAAGTGTTCAAGGGCATCGAATACTCCTTTTTTAGAGGACATCTCTGACGGCACAGAGTGAACTGCTTGTGATGCTGGTGCTGCCTTGGCTTCAACCGAACTGGTTTTAGACCTGAACATTTTTATGGTCCTTTTTACTGTTTGGAATCTGATGCATTTAACCTGTCTTAAGTAAACATCAGCAGAGATACAGTGAACTTTGTTAGAGCATAAACCGTGTAATTTCAGTCTTTTGTCTGCCTTGGGATTGCTCGATCACAGCTACCAATGCGAACAATCCTAATTTCAGAGACCGAGAAGACTGACTGGTTTAGACAGTCATTAAAGAACGGGCGGGACAATGCAGCAGAGAAATGTCAGTGTTCGGAAATCAAAAGTCTCAATTTTGATTGCAGAAAACCATATGAGAAATGTATTGGTGGATCACTGTATAGTTTTGGTAATGGAGAAGGGAAATATGCACCGTCCCTGTACCTAGTCACTGACCACCTGTTGTTGTTCAAAGTCTCCGTTTCATACTTGTTAGTATAAACTTTGGGATGCTTCAAGACGAAAAACCAGTGGCTGTGTATCCAAAGGTTAGAAGTGTAGGTCAAATCTATCCCTACATGGACACATCTGAATTGTCAGACTAGGTACAAAACGTAGCCCCACAACAAAAATAATTGCGAAAACAAGTACAGCTGGCTTGCAATCTGATTGTCATCATCAATCCACAAATTCATGATCAGTACATTCATAACTTTACCAACGGCTTATTTTCAAGTATCACATCTGTTACGAATCAGGTGGTGAGGCCCAAAACGGACAAACGTCCATAGACCTGAGTTAAATTCGTTCAGGTATAGAAAGTTAGTCACATAAATGCTGAGCCTCTTCAGGTAAATAACCTATAGCAAGACTGACTGACAGTGTGCAGCTTCACACTAGGAACCGCCAAAATGTATAGTGGCTAGAAGGCTGCAACAGAGTTGTAGTGATGCTTCACGGTCACATAAGAGTTAACTGTTAAATGGTACCACAGTGCAAGTAAACAGAGGGAGTTGAATGTTTTTGTTCACGACACACGAGCTACGCAAGCATACAGGAAGTGATGCACTCTCACCGCGGCCTTGTAAGCAAAAGTAGATTCGATCAAGAGAGCTGAATGAACACGAACAGCACCAAGAGCACTAATCTGCAGAATGAATTTTTATTTGTTGATATAGGTGTGTAAACGATAGGGTAATAGAAACTAGGTGTAGAGACCACCAGTGTTCGCAACGGATATCACCGGTAGACAATATCTTTGCGTATATGGTTAAGAACATTATCACGATGGAGTAAAGGGAATTATAAATATCGGGCAGGATCTTAACATCAATACTACTTTGTACGTGATCAATAGACAAAGGAATAATTGTTCCCGACTTGTTTCACTTGGCATTGTTGGTCTTATAGTCTTGTAACGTGGCAGTAGACAGACCGATGGAGTGATAATACTCGGTAAGGTTATCACCAGTATGTTTTTGAAAACCACTTAGAGACTACGCCACTCATCACAAGATATAGATTACAGATGCTAGGTTGATGGCAGATTTTGATCACATATTCAGTTGTCATCAAGACCGGCATCTTACAACAGCACAACCTTAGGATTCACTGATTTATTTCCCTTCAAAGTTCTAAAACATAATCCGGTTTACAAATATCTCCATAAGCAGAGGAAACAGTGGAAGTGATATGGCAGATGTTCTGGTTTGGAAGAGACCCAACTGTAAAAAACTTGGGCTTCTGCCGAACTAGTGGCACAACCACCAACTGAAATCCAGTACATTTACATCTGGATTTTGTTTCACACTAACCGGGGTTAGAAAGAACAATGCGTCATAAGAATATACAAAAACTCCAGAAATGAAAGCTCAACAGGTTCATCAATTTGAATTACAATAAAAAAGAACAAACAGCTTCTACTTCTACTTCTCATAGCAAGTGTGTAGTCTATATACCGCGTATGAGCGCTGGCCGGATATTTTTATGAATGATAATAACAAGAATGAGAAAAAAGTCAATTTTCCTATGGTTGCTAACCAAAGGCGACACATTATCTGAATCGTCGGTACGTGGCCTTGTCCTTCATTCGAAGTGTATGAATGACACATATAAACCTCATAATTTACCAAAAGGTTCCGTGGTAATCACATAGAATCCGAAAATAAGATACCGTTTTACAAACCAGTTACGGTCATTTTTATTCTCACGGTTTCTTTTGTTAATCAGTTCGTTCCGCTTGTCATAAATGACCCCCGTATTTGAACAAGATAAGTAGCTGGGACGGGAATTGTTCTGTCATTTCCTTGAAGACAACCGTCACAATAATAATGTTTGGTTTGCATCTGTGCACTTATTTTGACAATAACTTTATAATACTGGGCTACATCCCCTTGCGCCTAAACACGATAGTTCAATCTGGTCCTCTAATGAATCATTCGAGTAACCAGAAGACGACGAACGCCTCACCAATTTCCATAAAGATGAGGGAAAGAGTGAACGCAAACTAAAATTACGTCGCTTTTGAAAAATGGCAGCTTCATCTCGAAGCTTCATAAATACTTCATGAACTACCACAAATTGTTGCAGTCCACAAAACAAAAAACACACCTGGAATGTTTAGATCCCGTGGCCATGTGGCACCGAGGCACAGAACGACCACATCAAATTCACGTAGCAGTTTGTCAGCGGACCATTCCTGCTGCACCGTTTCACCGTCGCATGCCACGTCTGAACAGTTCGCATTCAAGTCACGTCGGCCCGGTGATTCACCAGATGGACCTGCTCGTACATTAACCACAAATTGGACCCCATTCGCGCGCATCAGATCGAGCCGCTGATCGAGCACTTTGCGATCCAGTTTCATCGTAGGAATCCCGTATCTTAGTAGGCCACCTGGTTTGTTACGTCGTTCCAGTACGGTAACATTATGACCAGCCTAGTGAAAATTTAAAAAAGAAATAACCAACAAAGCTGGCGTGACTCGTACGGAAACTGTTTTATTACTTTCGAAACCAAACTAAGATGGCTATCTGAGAGATCAACCCTCAGCTTTCGACTACCTCATTTCGAATGCCTTAATTTAAAAAAAATATAGATTTTATACCACTTGCTCACTCTCTGAAGTTGATGTCCAATAAACCTCTTTGCTGGTCCACAGTTGTTGCTATCTTTAATTGACTGCCTATTAAATAATTTCCCGATTAGATTACACCGAGTTCAAAGCAAGAGTTATAGATTTACATAAATTAAACATCACTCACTACTGATCGCAGCTGCCACATTCCCATAGACTTTTCAGTCAGCCCCTTTCGAAAAGAAGCGCTAGATTCGAGTTTCACTCTTGTTAGAGCTCATCAATAGAGCATATTAGTGCCACTCATAGGAGTACAACTCCGGCTGCATTTTCATGACTCTACCGCGTTGACTACAGTGCTACCAACCTCACACTAGGCGCGACGGAATTATCATATGCGAACGTTCAGCCGCATTCGCCTGTGAGTAGTGTTCGGATTACCGGTCGCCTCGAGAGCAGACAGTTATGGATTTCACAACTGTTCTATTGAAACTGCTGTTCTGTAGTTTTCCTGATTTAAATTGCACGATAAATGCTTCCTGACCGATTCGAGACGCTGCAAAATCTTCAACTGTTAGTTTTAACTCTTTGTGGCTTAACATAAGAATCATTTCACAATGACCATCAGAAGAGTGTGCAATATATTTCTTTATATCCGTTCTATTTACGGCTAAATGCGCTTCATATGCTGTGATAAAACGTGGATGGTTTGAATCAATGATGACGAATATCAGACTAATCAACTGTCTATGCTGTTACTGTCTCATATGAATAATTTATAAAAATCATTCGAATGTTGGGTCTTACAGCAAAAGTGCTCAGCTCAGCTTCTTGGCTTGTATCAGATAACCCTAAAATGAATTAATAGCCTTCACGTGATAATCTTTTGGGTGGATGTACATCACTACAAACAACGATCAGTTTTGTTTTTCCGTCCAGTCGCTCGGTTGAACGCACAAACAGATATACAAGGAACAGATTCGGTTGATCTAAGAATATTCGCCATCCTGGTCCTACATCTTACCGTCTGGTAACATTCTCTTTAAGCAGTTAGAAAGAACGCGGGATTTTGAACTATGCTTCCACTTAGTGTTGTGTGTGTGGTTATCCATCGACAGCTCGAGTAATAAGCAAACTCCGTTATGTTCACATAATCAGCGCAAACCAAGTACAATCGTGAATCCTGACTGTTACCTGAACAAAACGTAGTGCATAATGTAGGTAGGTGTTAGGAGGAGTTTAAAGTCTGCCATCATCATCACAACAGCCATAAGCCTGACCAAAAGGGAACGAATCGGATGAATCTCGTGGACCACCACATAAACGCATGGACCAACTATAACACAAAAGCAAACGCCAACCTTGCTTAACTGATCCGCACAGGCAAGCCCAGATGGTCCGCTACCCACAATTACGATGCGGTGCCCAGTCGGTGGCCGAAGCACATCAATCATGGGACGGAACCAGCCCATCTTCCAAGCTTTGTCCGCGATCGTGCACTCAATGTGCTTGATTGTAACTGGGTCCGCGTTGATGCCCAGCACACAGGCACCTTCACACGGTGCTGGGCACACGCGACCGGTGAATTCCGGGAAGTTGTTGGTCTGATCCAGAGCTTGGTAGGCCGCGAACCAGTCATCCTGAAGCGGAAAGCAATGAAAGAGCCCAGGGAAAGTATTCTTAACCATTCTAATCACCTCAACGTTGGAATATCGTAAAGAACCGACAGCTAAATCAGGTGATTATTCTCATCTTCAGACAACAGCTGATTAAGTCTAGAAGATGGAATACAAGTTTCTGAGAGCCAAGGTGTATGTGTGTGAGAATAACAAATACGGCTGGTTGCTGGGCTACATAATCATAATAAGCACAGGTATAAAAACCTAAGTAGCAATTACCTTAAATACCAAGTCGTTCCAGTTGGGAATGAGATTTCCCAGTGGACATCCAGTGTGCGATTGGCAGAATGGAACCCCGCAGTCCATACAACGAGCTGCCTGACGTCGCAAGCCTTTGCGTACTTCAGCATGTGCGTATACCTCCTCCCAGTCATTGACTCGTTCATTGACCGGACGATAAGACACTTTGGCCCGGCTGTATTTTACAAACCCACGCAACTTGTCCAAAGGTACTTCGTTGGATAACTTGTGTGCTGCATCATCAAAGGCCAGATCCTCGATGTCCAAGGCAGTGCTCTTGATCAGGAACAAGTATAAAGTGAACAACAAAGGGTGAACTGGTGAAGGTAAATTTGGAAACCTGTCATACACAACAATCTACCATACACAACTTCAGTGAGCTCATTCTACACAAACCTAAACAGTAGAACACGAAGTGACCACGGGTAGAAACCGTAGTTACTTTTGGGAGTTTGTCTGATATACAAGAGTTGTTCAAGAGAGTCCGAGGGAAAAATAA
>JTDE01021158.1:0-20610 GCA_014338405.1 Paragonimus skrjabini miyazakii | reverse complement strand
GGTCACTGTGACAGGCTAATCCGTTTCGGATGCCGCCAACCAAAGTCAAGCGGGCTTCAGTTACCCGTCCTTTTAATTGTTTATATTTCACGTGTCTGCTTCTGAAAAGTGCTTACAAAATGAATTTATCTCGTGAACTTCATATCCTCTCTATATTATTGGATTAAGCCCAACAGAATAAACAGCTTCCAACACTATTGTGGCTAAATCGGAAGCTGAATGTATTTCCATCAAGGTCATTCGAACGCTTTTATAACTGTTAGATGCAACATTTGTATCCACTGCTTCTTCAGTGGTGCATCTTCTTTTACTTCGAGTTGATTGGAATGATATTCAAAATCAGGCTACTATGATGACGACAGATCAATGTTAGAATGTCCGTCCGTTTTGTACAACGTCTCTGTTACCATATCGCGTACAAACGCTTGTAAAAGCTCGTGTTGGTTTGGCTGTACGGGTGCCCAACCAACAATCGCACGATTGCAGATTCAATCGCCATAGCCACGAATGCCCTTGTTTATGTTCGGTTATTTCCATATTATCCTGTTCATGATTGGGTTTGTATATCACGTAATATCTGGAGGCGCAACGTGCACGATCATTCACCATAATCCGGCGCTCATATATATATATATATATATATATATATAAAGGCTTGTACTACAGAAGTGATGCTATCCGTGAATGCCAACCGATTCAGACGTAGGAGCTCCCTGTGCTCATATTCACACCAGGACACGATCATGACGAGACATAAAATTGACGATATGCGTACATTTACGACTTATCGGGCTTAACTGAACGGTATTCAAGTAACACGTAGAAGTTACTTATATGAGAGGGAGGCCTGTAAGATGAGTTTGAACAAACCAAAGTCTTTTGTAGCAAAGGGATGAAATAACATTTACTTTAACCCACGGCCGACCGACCTTATCTTTAAGGTTAGATTTCTGAGCTGAACCATTTGGTTAAGAAACGTACTTGATCTTCCATCTAAGTTTTTCTTTCCCATATGCACAATTATCCTGTGTCAACTGTAATTGATACTAAGAATATTGTGATCAATCACTACGCATTGCTGTCGTCCAAATCAAAGGGAATACTCACTATTCGGATTTCGATTTGTTTGAGGTTTTCTTCTATCCGTTATCGTTCTGATTAGGATGACGTAATCCGAGTTTACTATTATTTCACAGAGTTTAAAGAGTAAATCTACCAGCAGCAAGCGTGAGTAAACTTTGAAGGCTCAGCCATAATGTTACGAGTGTGGTACGCTTCTGGACCAGAGAGTCTTCTTTCATTATGTTGTTTCAGTTAATCACGAAATTCATCAGCGGTAATTGCTGCAGCCTCTAAATCCGTCAAATGATGATTAGCTGGCAATTGGGTTTAGTACAGCTTTCATTTGATTACTCCTAAATACGTTTGTTTTCCCGTTATCCATACCATTTTTTATTCATGTTTTCTCTCACGTCATTTACGCCCCAGTGTGATCGTTTGGGGCTGCCGTTGGTCAACAAACTGGCATCATGGGATTTACGTTACTATATCAATTTGGCCAAAGAACGTGATTATTTAGTAGATCGGCAAAAACTTAAAAATTATTTTCCTTTGGACGCGGTCAAAGCCGGTGTACTCCGATTGTATCAACATCTACTGAGATTGACATTCGCACGTGTGGAAACCACGGATGTTTGGCATCCCGAAGTCGAAATGGTGAGTTGAACAAGGATGGTATGTTGGCCATTTGTTTATCTTCCAGTTGGTAAGGATGTGTGTCGACATTTCGCCTCTAAATTTTTCAAACATTAGATGGTTTTCGTATACTTTTCCTATTTATACATACGGAAAAAAAGACCATTTAGTCGCACTGGAATACAAACTTCATGCAGTTGAAGCTCTTTTTAATAAATCAAAGCCAATGTTTCTGTGCATGCTCTCAGACAAGGAGTGTAGATTCGATTATTGTATTTATATCTATGCTTGTTGAATAATGCCTATCCGCACTAAGTAACTCCGTTTCCCTACTCTAGTCAATTAGCAAACTTCAAAACTTCTCAACTGGATTCATATCCGGACTGTGCAATCTAGTAGCTCATTTGCAAGAAGATGGTTCTAATGACCACCAGTGAAGTAGTAGACGGCCGTTTCGGCTTTGTGTGGTCTCACCAGCGTCGCACACGCCACAACTCGAAACCTCATCACGTGAACACACGTCAGATGGTGGTGCAGACCAATGCTGCTCGATTTCAGCTCTTGAGAATAGCAAAATAAACGGTTAGTGAAAGTAACAGTTGAGTTACTGAAACACCGGTACCCCATTGACGTTTTGTTCGAGGTTTATTGCACAAGACGTGCTGCTATACGTACATAACACTGTGCATTCTGTTTTCTTATCAGAAAAACCAAGGCGCATTTACCATTCACAGTGGGCGACCTTCAAACAACGGGCTCTAATTGGGTAGCATAGGGTCCTGTATCTGATCGTGATAGTAATGCATCTATCTAATAGACCCATCGAGATTAAATATATTTTGTTCCTGAAGCTTATCGTATTTCATTCATTTGTGCACGGGAAGTCTCTCTGCTTTTTTGGTTGGTCGTCTATTGGCAGGTCGTCTATGCCTGCCTAGCTGGGGTCCTCGTGATCAGTCAAATCGCTGGTTGTAGACGCTGTCTGAGATGGTAGTGTGCCATAGTCAATGACGTACCTGCATTCTTACCATTTTTAGTTATCCCGCCCAGTTTTCTTTTCTTCTTTTTTAAAACCTTTTCAGTAACGTTTGCTTTTGGGATATCCCACGTCACTGTTAACGTGAGCGGTGACCTGAGCCACAGTACCTTCTGGTCAGGCTCAAAGCTGACAGCAGTGATGATGGGATTCCGTTGTGTTTCTTGAGAATGGCAACTATGTGAACGGCAGCTCCGAAACGACTGATGTCTAGCTGTCCACCGGTGTTGTTTGAATCGAGTAATTTCCATTTGGTAACTTTGTCTACTTTTATCGTACACATCACAAGCAGTATAAGTTGACGCACTGTCGATTTGCGTAGACTGACATACTTACAACATCTGCACAGCTTACTTGCATCTACTAAACACCAAAATGCCACTCTTATTGAACCCCGTAGGCCATAAGCTTTAGAACATGCATCACGATGTTAAAATGACTTTATGCACGTCAGAGGCATTTACGACCGATAAACTAACGGTGCTCATAATGTGCTTATTATGTAGTTGATTAACACTATGCGGACCTATGTAACACGTCGGTTGAACATCCCACTCTATGTAGGAACACTGCAATCTACTATGGATAAAAATGTTTGTATAGATATAGAATAGGAAAATTTTGATTTATTAAATTGTTCTGTTTTTTCTTTCACATACTGTACATTTCTTTTAGTTGTACGTAAGTGCTCTCGTACCTGGCGGCTAAGCAGAAAAAATATGGTGTCCATGTGACGGAGTGCATCAAAACACCCTAAGTAAAGCATACTCGACTGCCTTCATTGTTGCTGTTCACTCTTGTGCATCGACCATTGTTGAGCTAATACCCTGTGAGCTCCAATGTGACAGCTCGACTTGGAGTTGAACCACAATTAATCGTGTGAGGCACAATTGATTTTAAAGATTACCACTTACGATGAACGGATCGTATTGCTATTTCTATGATCGTCTATTTGCGTATGTAAAATCAGATGGAGAACTGCAATGGCAGACTATCAATACATTTCCAGGCGGTAAATTAAGGCACCGGAAATTTGAATTGTCATAGATTTTTTCGATCAGACACGTGACGACAGCAACCCGTTGAAGATCAGCTAAACCTAAATACAAGAACACGAATCTGAAATCGTATCTAACTTTTGTTATTTGTTCTCACTTCCATAGTTCGAAGTTGAGCAACACTGTCTTATCCGATCGAACGATAAAATGTATACATGTGTTATCGGTGGACAATTCTGTTTAACTTCTGTGTTATCCTGTTATGCCTTACTCTTAATTCGTATTTATAATACAATTGCTGAGGGTGAGAATGTTTATCCTGAACATTTGGATAAAGTGTTGATGATTATTCACACTACGTTACTGCATGATATCACATATGTGGAACGACGATGAAACTATTTTTTTGTGGTATTGATATTTTAAGACAACTTTGTGCTCTTCCGAATTATATCGAGTCTGTCACATCTGTTGTGTAAAGTAGTCTACTATCTGTTTGAGCATAGAAACAACGATTTCAATCATGATATATTGAATTCTAGGCTGTTGTTTATTCCATATTTTCAACAATTTTTCCATTATTAAATACGTCTCTTTTTGATGGTTCTCCTTTACTTGTTTATCACATGCTCAGTGGCTATCACCTCATTGTTGCCTTTAAGACCCCCCAACAATTTAGTAGTTACTGATGAGTAGTAGGGGATTTTGATTTTCATATAGATTGAACATCACCCACAATTGATCGCAGCTGTCACATTCCCATAGACTTTCCAGTCGGCCCCTTTCGAAAAGAAGCACTAGACTCGAGTTTCGCTCTCATTAGAGCTGGTCAGTAGTGCATATCATCGCCACTGCCGGGACTTGAACCACGGACATTCAGTTCATGAGGCAACCGTGTTTACCACTGCACCATTGACCTCACGTTAGGCACGACCGAATTATCATATAAGAACGCTCATCCACTTTCGCTTGTGAGTAATGGTAGTTCACTGTCTTGATCTGTTGACACGAACCACAATCGTGACTTGTCAGTTCAGCCTCGCAGTCAGCACTAGTAATTGGGCTACTGAATCCGTCAATCAATTTAATCATTGTAACCATGACAACACAACTAGATCTCATAAGTAGATGCATTTCCAATAACTCCAAATCGTCGTATTGAAGTACAAATGGGCTGGATCAAACAATGTGCCACATCGCAAACATTACACTATTGTGTGGATAAAGCTTCTTGATCGAAACTGTCACTTACTTACGTACAGAAAAAGTAGGGAACAGCGGCAATGAATCTTGCCAGTCGTGTTAAACCGGAATGCATTTTTCGATGAACAGTGTACGCCGTAAAGTACAATATGAAAGCCGATATTTTCTCCAAATTGTTGTTTCCATGTTTTTCCATCTGTTCGAACAGTACTCTGTGATGGATACGGAGGAAAAAACCTTATTGGGCTATTTCTATCTGGATTTGCATCCTCGTGATGGCAAGTACTCTCACGCGGCTGTTTTTGGACTACAGCCGGGTTGTATGCGTGCTTCTATCACTGCTGCAGGTGAAGGTACCGAGCGTCAAGTGGCAGTAGCTGCCATTGTAGCCAACCTCACGGGATCGACGTCTGAACAATCAACTGTTTACTTGTTACACGATGAAGTCAGAACATTCTTCCACGAATTTGGACATTTGATGCATCACTTGTGTGCGCGTGCAGATATGGCCATTTTCAGGTAAAACATCACCGCCGAGCAATGTTTCTGCTTGTATTTATACTTTTTCCCCTTTTCGTCAAACTACATTAACCGTAATTTTGTAAATAGTTGACGACCTTGAATTCACTTTACACAATAGAAAGCTCATTATGTGATTGTGGCCACATACATATGTATTTGTAAATTAATAAAGTTATTTATCGAGCGAGTTTGTCACTGGCTGGTCACAAGTGAGCACAAAAAGTAATGACAGTAAGTGTACAATTTGATGGTTATGGGCAAATGTGACACCGCGCTTATCTCTCCTTAGTAAAATTTTGTTTTATCTGTTTTCAGTGGCACGTTCGTCGAGACCGATTTCCTTGAATGTCCGTCACAAATGCTTGAAAATTGGGTGTGGACGGAGGACGGTTTGAAAGCACTTCTAGGCGATGCATTTGATGCGATCCCACCTGACACGTTACATCAACTTTTGGCCTCACGTACTGCAGGTGCCGGTCTTTTTTTCACCCGCCTGCTATTGTTGGCTTCGTTTGACCAAGCAATCCATACATCTCGATGGAATGTAAGTTTCTGAGTTCAGTGTCTTCTCTCTCTCTCTCTTATTGGTTCCTCTCTGTAAGTTACTTGTATTCCTAAATTGCCGATAGGCATTCGGAATTGTGTATCTGCCCTCCTTCATTAAATCTTTCGTCTCATGATTTTCGTCCTTCTTTGTTGATGTCAACCTAAAAAGTATATTATCATGTTTTTATTGATTTCATCCGATGTGTGAGCTCATTTCATTGCTACATCTTCGGTTGAAATATGGTGGATGCATCGAATGGCCGAAGCCCTTACGAAGATTCTGACTTTTAACTGCACCCGTTTGCCGTGAAAATCTTTGTAATGTAACAGAAAGCGAAGACAAAGTATTCCGGTTCAGATAGATATTCATTAAAAATTTAGATAAATTTTCTAATTGAGCCAAGATAGTGAAGCCGTGCCATTGACTTTTCACAGCTTCCAGTACGTCCACTGTCAGCACGTGGTTTCTCGTTCAGTCTCATCTGGATGCTCATAAAGTTGTCTGAAAAATATTGAATTTTACTAAGTTCACCTAATTCCCAATGAAAGCTGGGTTTTGTATGGGGGTGTACGTATTAAAACATGGCAGCTTTTCTAGGGATATTTTGCATAACGGTTGCAATCAAAACACTACGTTATGTAGCAGTAACGATGTCTGTTGTTGAGTCGGTCAGACAACTTGATCATTACCTACAGGTGAAATTGGTCGATCAGGTGTAATGTGAAGTCAATGGAGCAGTTGTCAACAGGTTTGCTTTGTGAAAATAGCATGAAGTGAAATCTCGATCCGCGCAAGAATATGCATTTCTGATGGGCAGCAATAAAAGCGAAGCTCCAATGTAGTGATTCTTTTCGAATAAACGCTGGCTGGAGCATCCACATAAGTGCAAAAGCTGTCGTTGAAAATAAACGATATTCAAGTTAAATCAGTCCAGGTTCGAACTCAAAACCAAACTTTGCTCTTTGGAACAGTACCACATATTGTCTAGAACGACCATTGTCATTAGGTCCAACGCAGCTGCAATCCATAGCTGCTAAATTGAGCATTTTTGCACGAGATTCAGCAGTCGTAACCGATGTGTAAAGCACTCGACTTTTGATGCCACAACATTCATCGTCTGTGCGGGCGCGGTGCTTCTGAGCCTCCCAAGTCTACGACATTAATCAATTTGGGACTTTACCTCCGGCGTTTCTAATCCAAAAATGTGATGTGCCCGACAGTGGACCCAAGCGCATTATTCACGTTCCATACGAAACTTGTTACCCATAATAATTTCGAGTAGCTTTTAGGTGAGATCTAGTGGTTCAGGATGCTCATTTCACCCCCGTTGCAAGTGATGATATCAGCAATCACCTTTCTCGAAGTGTCTCGATGAGTCTTGACGACGCCCATGAACCGCTTCTGGTGGAGATCATTCCCAACCATAGAAGTATCCTCTGCGCGCCACATGATTGACTTTTAAATTGTGTATGTTGCGCACACGCTTTACAAGACCTCCAGTCAGTGGTTACTCGTTTTGTCTACCGTTTCACATTCATATCGTGGCTTTCGTTCTTTATGTAGGTGCTGTCCACCGATGCCGTGTGCGTCTGCAGTATAATACTGCTGCGCTTTGCCTTCTTATCGGATTGTAAATTTCAATATGCTCGCGGAATTGCAAAAAAATTTGACTGCGTTAAATATCTACCTGCTTAAAACCTTACGAGATCCTTAGCGTTGTTTCAATCTTGTGTTCATACATCCCGTGCTGTTTTCTTGTCCAATTTACTCAGTCATCCTTCAAATCACCCCTTTCTCACTCTCTTTTCTACCTCCTATTCAGGACGATCCACAAGAAGTGTTTATTGAACTGAGCCGCAAAATGATGGATATCGATCCGGCACCTGGTACTTGCGCGCCTGCCTCGTTTTCTCATCTAGCTTGTGGTTACGATGCACGTTACTATAGTTACATGGTAAATTGTCTTAATCTTGTGTATGTGTTTCTTTTTATCTGGTCATTTTGCGACTTTTCTCACTTTGAGCTCACAATGGAATAGTCTGCAAGTACCTATGAATTTCAACTCAGACCGCGTGTGGAATTGTGGTCTGTATGTTTTTGATTGTTCGACCTAGTCGCTGAGTCTCGGGTGGTATCACACTCCCACTTATTGGTTAATACTTTACTATTACTCAACTAGTCTGTGCGCCTTGTTCTATATAGGTTTTGCTTTATAAGCTACCTTATAGTACCTGCCGTCATTGGTACGTCCAAAGCCAAGACGGTAGGTTTGGTAAACAACCCAGTTCTTTTGAAACAATTATCTTCTTATAAGAATCCATGTTAAATGTTTGTTTATTACATAAACGTTGTTTTACAGTGACCTTCCGACCGTCCAGTCGGTTAAGTTACACGAACTGTGATGGATAACATACACACAGACACACATCGAGGATAGCAAGCAGAGATTTGATTAAACCAGTCTCGATTCCATTAAGATAGCGTGAGATTCAGCATCTAAATCTAAACCAATCGAGTCAAATGTGGACAGTATTGTCCAGAACACTATGTATAGCGGTATAAGCTAAATGCAGGGAAGCCAGCGGGTAAATTATGAAAACATTAAACACTAATGAGAAGAGAAAAGACGGGCTATTTGGTCAACATAATCCGGAATTAAGGGGATTATGCAAGAACGAAAACATTCTCATAGCGCGCACTGTGGTAGTGTCAGGGTAATTGTTGTACACCTTTGGTCAGAAGATTGGGCTGATGATGGTGTGTTAAGCTTGTCTCATCACACTGTGGGATAGGCCATGTGATGTATCACGCTTCTTGTAGGTAACTAGCCTTACAAATGAAAGTCATAAAATACAGTTGTCTTGTTTAATGTTACCTTACTGTTTGTTTTTATTTAGCCACAGGGTCTTTGTATATTAAGTTCAAACCCTTCGTCTATTTTTGTCTTTAAATCAGGGTTTGATTTTTATTTTCTGATCGTTGCCTGACATGTAGGCGTCAGTACTATTTATTGATATACTGCTATTCATGGTGAATCTTTTCTGTACTCCACAAATTCGTATTTGTTCCATCTGCAGTGGAGCCTAGTTTTCAGTGTGGACATGTACGAGACGCGTTTCCGTCATGCTCCGGATGGTGGTTGCCTGAGCACATCGGTTGGCCTTGAATACCGACGGAAAATTTTACAGCCAGGTGGAACCAAAGATGCTTCAGATATGTTGCGTGATTTCCTTGGACGCGAGCCAGAGAGTAGTGCTTTCTTCAAGCTTATGGGCATCGAATCCTGAACCACTTCTGTATGAGTCCCACCTTGCATATACACCTCTATCGTTCTTGTCTTTCTGTCCAGGTGGTAATCCGGGCGTTGCTTTGGTTGTCCACGCACTGCTCGTTTTATCATCTTGCAATTGGTGTGTTTGATTATGTTTGTTAGCTAGATTGAATCAGTTGTTACTTAATTGTTACCTGCCCCAGAAAACGTTTTATAATTTTGCGATTTGAATTCGTTTGCCATAATTACAAGTGTTATCTTACAAATGGTTTCCGTTTCTGTGCTGCCGATTGAACATGTTGTTATGAAACACAGGTATTGAATATTCATGGGATTATTGCGTTTTTCAGCTGTTTGTCACGTAACCTTTACCAACGTCTATTCATGAAATATGGATGAGAGTTTGTCACTTCTTCGGCTTGGATTTCCATTTGATTCAAGTTGTTTGTGTTCGTTTGACATAACTCAGTTTACCCGATCATCTCAGAAGGAGACAGATAATCTGTTAT
This sequence comes from Paragonimus skrjabini miyazakii, assembly GCA_014338405.1. NCBI lineage: Eukaryota > Metazoa > Platyhelminthes > Trematoda > Plagiorchiida > Troglotrematidae > Paragonimus > Paragonimus skrjabini miyazakii. The sequence continues at coordinate 10,829 of JTDE01021158.1, read as the reverse complement.
GTTAAATCAAAGCAGTTGTCCAAATTGTATATCCATTTCTTTGGATGACAGTGAGAAAACATCCCCGTTAATCTATACCTTATTTCAATTGTTGGTCAGATCCAGTGCATTCTTGGGTTTGCAACTTGATCACATGATTTATCCATGTGGAAATAGTCTGCGTAGTGTACCAACGCTACTGATTAGTCATACAGTTCAGCTAGTGACCAAAGAACTGTGGCACATCTCAGTCATCACCAGATGGAAGCCAACTTAGTAGGCGTTAGCTGGTCTGACAAACTGTGGAAGCGTGAGAAACAGTCAATAACGTGAATAGTATCCGATGGAGTAACAATGGGAGACGCGCGGGAGATGAAAATCTTCGAAAAGGAAATACTCGAGAAGATAACCGGACACTCCAAAGATTCAGTCGTTATCTGTTTAGTACAATAACTGCACTGAATAATATATTTCGCTATTTAAGTGTTCATGGATTTGCATCTAATTTACTAATTCGGCCTTCCCACAACACTTCTAAGCTTTGTTCTTTTAGTAATTTAAGGTCAAACTTTGTTTTGAGCGGACATTGAAGACATGTATTTGGCTGGCTGTTGGGCTTAGTAGATCAGTGCTTCCCCTGGATAATAATGATCGTGCGTTTATAAATTAAGGTTTGGTCTATTCAGAACATAGATCCCATTGTTCATAGTCTAACACTGTTTGGTCAACACGCTTCTGTGTTACTCCTTGATGGAATGCTGTGAATTCTTCGATTGTTCTGGATGTCGATAATCAGTCATACTTCCAGCTTTGTTCATAAATCATCTTTCACTGGCAGTGACCCACATTTTAGGAACGGTGGCCCGCCCGCACTTCCAGTTCATATAGTTAGTGAACGTGTTGGTATAAGGTGAAGCGAAGCGGCTATTCACTTTGTCATCAGAGCCAGTGGTGGCTTCACAGAAAACCGGATGTCCAACTTACTATGAAAGGTGAATGCATTGATGTCCACGACAGGTGAATGTTAACGAGCTTTTATATAATAAGTTGTTCCAAGTTATTAAAGATTAGGGAATGGAAACAGTTCGTAAATTATAAATTTGCAATGTAAGAATATCCAAATGTAACTCATTTTCAGATTGACTGTGTGGGTCACAATGTTTTAGGAGTGATTAGAAAGTATGTAGACACCAGATTGAGTAGGTGTGGGTTCTTTTGAATTGGATAAATGTTCGAGTGAACCACTCCAAACCTTGAAGTCCTTTGCTAGAGGTACAACAAATACAATTGGTGAACGGTAAAGTCGATGAGATGATATGTAATCCGTAGCGAATAACTCTATATGGCGAGGGTCAGTGAGATTTTTCATGACAGGAACCGAATCATATGTCGATGTGTGGAAGCAAGGCACATTAATCTGTGATTACTATATGAACTCTGTTTTAATAAAACAACCTACTGGTCATAATGCTTATTTTAGTAAAATTATATCTAAGCCACACATAGCGAACTAGCTTGATGTCTATTGCCGTTTGTCAGATGAGACTCATTGTTGGCCGATAGACCGGAGGAGGCCGGCTATTGATCATCACTTTTAAACTATTTCATTTTATGACCTCTTGAGGTCACTTTCATGCGTCTCAGTTTCAAGTTAGGATGACTCAAAGGGTTCCGCTGAGATACAACGTCAAATAGTTGGTTATCAATCCAATAGATGTTAACGGTGCATTGGTAAACTAGTGAATCGTTCACTCTTACAACGAATAAAAATCCTGTTCAAATAATTTCTGGAGTATGTCATCATCTAGCGATTTTCAGGCCATTCTGTTAGTTGCATTCGGAGATTGATAATTGATGTAGAACTTGTAGAACACAACCGCATCAGTAGTATATACACAGAGACACCGGTACTTGCCGGATGACATTTCATTCAAAATAAAGGAGTCATTCGCACTGTACAGTACTCCGCGGTTGTTAGCAGTACTTCATGAGTTGCGATCATTCTCCGCAGTTTATTGAAAGTGGTGTCAGACGTAATCTTCAATTATTTCAAGATACACTTGATCTGTTTTTCGTATGTACAGAAGCTGTAGTATCGTGCTATTATTCAATGTCTCCAAGACGCTAATGCAATGAAAGTACCACCGACCAGTGTTTTTTTTGCCATTTCTGTCTGTTGAGAGTGGATGAACTAAATAACCAGCAATTGCTGACTTGAAGGTCTGACAAGCGGTTTGGGTTGAATTAGTAATTCAAAGGGAGGAGAAGACCAGTAATATTTAACGCACTGAAAACGATATGAAAACGTGAGATCGGTTTTCACTTGTTGAGTTCTTTTTGCGAAACAGTGATGATACTGTAACGGGGTTTGGTCTCCTGTGTTCAGAAACGTTGATACGTCTGTTGACCCGGTTAATGCAAATTTGGAAGGCAAGTTCCACACAGTGAGCATGTTTCTTTGGCGAGAAGGGCATGAAGCTTCGCCCCTGAAGCTTTTGGTTAGGAAATTCCAATTGCTAGATCGCAAGTTCGAGTCTCACAAGAGCTTAGGGTATATGTTAATCTCTCAATTAAACCTCGCAATCTCGACCAAATCGTTACGCAAATGTTGAAGGAATTTTGGAATAAATCCTCATTGTTCAACATCTGTTGTAGCTGTCCCAAAATTTGACACTTTGATTGCGAGCATTTCAAGTTCCAGACAATTACTGATGTTCAGTTGATATGGTTCATGTTTGTTTGTGCACTTCGGTCACCTCGAACCTGAGAGGGGAAGGCGTGTACTGAGAAGATTGGGATATGATCCTGATGCCACTCACAGGACGTGCATTCGTGAGTGTCAAGGTTTACGCAACTTAAAGCATTTTGCTGAAACGGGTGTTTACTTAACCCACTCGGAACAACTCCTTCCTTTGGTCAATTCATCCCGATTCAAGTCAGCCGAGATAATTCCTTATTGACCCAAGTGTTCGTGAGACAAATAATCAGTGTGACATTAAAGGCTGTATTGTGTGCAATGGTGATTACGAAATAATTCATTGAACAAGGTTTATTCCCAGTAGGAGATATCCGTTACGATCACTTGTGTGAACGCCGTGTACTTGACAGCGCAATGGTTTATTTTCAGTATGCTAGGGAAGTACCATTTATGCACCTCTGTGTGCTTCCATACACTGGGATGTCTATAAGGTGATGTCGAACTATGCTAGTCTTTGAACGTTTCCATAATGAACCTGGTCAACGTGAGCGCACGTCCCATACGGGCAAAGGTGTCAGTCGCTAGTCCGAAATTTTCGAAGTCAGCAGAAGATCGGCTGAAGACTGGCTGCACACCTTTGATGTCGCCGTGTGGGCTTTCGTGTAGGTAGAGACGATAAAAATAGCTGCTAGCCTATTGATCGATCAGCTGTGGTTGAGACACCAGTGTCAGGTTTGGCTGTCCGAAATCGGGGTTATCGCGCGACCATCGGCTTGAGGTATGCAAACCTACGTTCACGCTTAGATTGCGAGTCAACACGGTTTAAAAAAATATCGCAGGCGAAATTCCGATCTTATTTCCCCCGCGTCTACCCGAAGTATTCCAAATTGTAGACTGTTAGGAGGCGCATTCCCTAACGAAGCAGTCAAGACGAATCACGCATTATCGGTCGGTTTTGGGCAGATTGATCTGTATTATGCCACTGGGATAATCAGACTACAACCGCGCGGCCGAACACCTGTACGCTTTAGCTGAGCTGTTTTTTCCTCGTTTGTTTACCGACGCCCTCGTAAGGTGGTACGTTCTAAACCCCAACTACCATATATGAACTTTCAGTCCTGTTCGCTGTACGTCTTTGTTGTGTATGGTAATCGTTTTGCCATATATATTTGGATCCCCTGTGGCCTAGTTCTAACGTGTTTCTCTCCACGAAACGATGTTAACACGTCTTGATTTTTCTCGTGTTGAGCCAAGCGATCGAACACGTGTTAGAACAGATGATCCATTATGGACAGAGCAGGAACGGAAAATATAGCAAGTCGCAAGTTTGCCCCAAGCTTTACGTAATACTACAGTCTTCTGTCTCTCACAATCTGACGGGAAAATATCAAAACACAACTCTGATGTCGAACCGTTGGTCATCATCATAGCAGCCATGAGCCTGACCAAGAGGTATTGTGGTCCGGTCCGCCGCTCATATCAACACTGACGTGGAATAGCCTAGAAGAAAACGCTACTAAGAAGGTTGGAAATTATTAAAATAAGACTAGGCAGAAGAGCTAGAAATGGTATGGATACAAGTCAGTTGAGGTAAAGTATGTACCTACTTCAAAACGATTTTATTTTAGATCTACGTGAGTAAAGATATTGGAGGAAGCCTAATGGTGGAAAGTTGAAATTCCGCTGGAACCGAACTACCAACAGAAGCAACAAGTGCCGTTCAGGCTGAGATAAGAAGATACACCAAAAGCTCAGAAATTTCATATTTGAACTCAATTATTCACCCACTGCACTGTGTTATACGAAATCCATCAGTTAATTCAAGAGAGTGATTGCCAAGACAAAATTTAATGATTAGTTTACGCTGAAATCTATCAACGCTATCGATTAGCACTAAATGAAATTGCCAAAACGGCTAAAAGTTGTTTCTAACTATTGTAAATAGCCAAAATCGGGTTGGACGCAACACGCTGCATTTACCCCACAAATAAATTACCAATTGATTGGACATTCTATATATATGTGTATTAAGAGATGAGTGACTTCTGACAAACGTAAAGTGTGGGAAAGTGAAAATGTTTTGAAATAAATACTCGGACGTTGAATTTATTGCATATTTGTATTCGTGTCACTATTCCTAAGTGAATGGACAGACCAACATGTTTTCCGTAATTTCTCTTCAGGTCGGCACAATCATATGAGGAGTTTATAGAGTTGAGTCGAGTTATTGGTCGTACCGATTACGGAAAAACTGGGTCACTGGCCAATCGGTTGTCGATGGCTTGATTGATCCATTACGTCACGCTCGTCTATTGGTTTAACTGCCCACGTTGTCCATCGACCAGGTAAGTTTTTATGGACAACGGGTGGATAGGCTGTTTTTGATGACGTACAAGATGAGTTTGAAATCACGATTTCCCCGACGGAACTCATTCGTTGAATTCATATGAAGCGTTGAGCCTAAGCGTGGCAAGCGCTTTACCAGCTGAGCCATGAAGCCACGCCAGGAGTTCGAAAATTTCACATTGGGACTCGGTCACCCACCCGTCCTATTGTGTCATATGGAATCCACCAATTGATCCAAGGGCTCGACTGCCCTGGCAGGATTTCTCGAACAGTTCACGCTGGAATCCACCAACGCCACTGTTGAGCATGGAAATTGTATTACTAATAAGTAGTGTGGCAGATTTATGATTTTAGATGAGACCCAATTGTGAAAAGTCAGGGCATCGGCTGGATTCGAACCAGCGACAGAAACACCATGTCTCAGCGCGGCAAGCGCTTTACCAGGTGAGCTACGAAGCCACGTCAGGAGTTCGGAAATTTCACATTTGGACTTGGTTACCCACCCGTCCTACTGTGTCATATGGAATCCACCAAATGATCCAGATGATCGACTGCCCTGGCAGGATTTCTCGAACTGGTTCGAATCCAGCCGAAGCCCTGACTTTTCACAATTTGGTCTCATGTAAAAAAAGCGTTGAGCACCCAAACATCAAGGAACCATGCACGGCGATAAGTGGCGAGCAGTGAAATGATAACTTTTACGTAGAAATTGCACTTTAGTTAAAAAATACATGTATTGGATACGCAGGAAATGAGAAGGCGATATGGTTAAACTATTATAGACATAATTGACAACTTTGACATGAAACTTTCTGCAAATTGCAAGCAACAGGCGCCACATCGTTCTTATAAATGCGATAAATTGCGTTTGCTTTGTTACCGTAGCGTATGTTTTTTTGCATCTCCGTTGTGCACCTGTTTGGACATTCGTTTTCTTCACTGATTCGTTCAAGGCGTAAGTAAATATTCATTCGCTTTAATCTCATAAAGGTGACAGTTTACGTGAATCACGAACTAGTTTTTTTGGTTTCTATCCCAGTAGTAAACTTACAAGTTTGGCACGGAGATATCTGGTACATGCTTTCACGGAACCACTGTCCACCTTCCGTTGTGACTAACTTATCACACTCTGTGGAGTGTTGACTGCACAAATACAACTTTGCTTTTCTATGCTTAGTACTTCACAAGTAGTTTCTTCTTGCAATCGTTCCAACGAATTTCATTTTCATGCTTCTTGCTGATCAAATATTGAAGTTTCTTTGGTACGCCACAGCGACTGAAATGCTTGATACACACGATAGTTGTGCGGTGCTGAGTAGGGGATAGAGACGAGGACGTGTCGGCTAAGAAAATTAACACCTATGACATCCCATCATTTGTTTCGCAAGCTTCCACTATGAAATTGTTAGCTGTACTCTCGGGCAATGATAGATCTCCTGTCAAATGTTACCCATATACCCTGAAGTATTTCACATGAATATTTAATTGGATTACCAGTATTTAATATTACATATCGAAAGCATTCAGTATGTAGTTCCTAAGTTGATGTCCGCTTTCGAATATCATTAGCTGAATGCTCGATGTCAGAAAAAATAAGATTTTTATGTTCGATTGCAATTGATCGTTAATGTCTCAAACACTTATCCGATCGGTGAGATTGCATTTATTAATTGTACTTTGACTCAATCAGCTTCGCTATCAACTCAAATTTTGTGGTTCATCTTACGAAGACAGTTAAAAGATGTATTGTCTAGAGGTACAACTACATCATTGAACCACTGCGTTGAGTTCTGCCAAATTTGCAAATTAACTGCGGGGTGACAATTTAGGAAAAGTAAACGAAAACGGAAATGATGCAGTTTATCAAAAAGTGTAATGTAACTTCAAGTGTAAGAAACAGTTCAAAAATCTAGTTTGTTAACAGAACCGCCAAACTTACCTGTTCTTTTGGCGAAATTAATTATAATGTATAATAATACTGAAGATGATGACCATTAACTTCGTTGCTGCTCTATGACAACGGTGGCAAGCCAGATCACGATATTTCTTTGTGAAGTGAGCCTTTAGCTTGTTTTTAACATGGTCAATTGTAGCGTGTAGGTTAACGCAGTTTTCGCAGGTTTTCAACAACATTGATTGTGTCTTCTACACTGTCTGTTCCTCTTTATGCCATAGGTTCGTGTGTCTAGGATTTGCTTGCCAATGGAAGATAGACACAAACAAGACAACCAATAGACTCGTAGATGCTTCTGGCTTGTACATAATGCAATAAACAAACTGCTATATTTCGCACGTTGATCATAATGTAAATTTAGCAGACACCCACTCGATTTCTATTTCGGGACTATTACTCCCAAATGCAGCTAGGACAGTGCTATCAACTACCATCATGCTAAATGTCAAAAATGTGTAGCTTCGATTGTTCCAAGATTTTTTGGAACGTTATCATAAGTATTGAAGCGTTTGTTCGGAAGTCTCACGCGGATCGTAGACGCGCTGTAAGCACCGTACGGGCATCAAGTACACTGCGGTAACTATAAAAGTACTATAGAAAGTGCAATCTGTGGACCACTCGGATATTTCAAATGACCGTGTATGTCAAAACCAAGTATCTGCGTGGTTGTTCCCAAGACCGTAATTCAATCTGGAGCATCTGCGTGGATTCTGATCCTGCATTGTTATATAGCAAGTTCAGTCTACGTTTTGGTCGGAGGCTACAACGTCGGCAACTGCAGATTGACATATCTGAACTAGCAGAGACAAGCGCTCTACACTGACCGGGGTATGGTTATTTCTAGTCTAGGGCCCCATCAACTATAGGACACTGAAAGACATTGGGCACGTATACGGCATGCAATGCATTCGTGTGGTACTGCCTCATGTGGTACTACTGCGCGTTCAGCTGCCAACCGCCAGTTCTCTTTGCGATCATTGGAACTTCTCGATGCTCGTCAGAAAATTCCATCCAGCAATGAATACAACTCGACCCGAAAGGCTGCTCGCCTGAAGCTTCGGTTGCAACTACGACAGGATCGCGTGGTATCGTAAACATAACACGCTACCACGACGAAAAGAACCGCTGCTGCCGGGAACTCTTGAAAGCTTTCCTCTCTCATGCGAACAATTGATAGTAGCAAACCAAGTGTGAGGGAGGTAATCTGCGAAGCCAGTAGTGAGCCTACCGATAACCTTCAATGACGGCTAGGACCCTGGGCTGGGCATTTTCAACGATGGTTCAATTGACCACCCGGCCATCTACAATGCCATTGGGCTCCGCCAGTCCTCACTGGTATGTTGACATTTTTCCGCCCTGGGAAACAAAAGTCCCGCTTGAGACCAAGTTTCTGAAACTTCGCAAGTTATCTTGTCCAGACGAACTCCATCCTGTTCTTTTGTAGATGGAGGTCAATGCTACGTTAAAGAGCTTATGACTCTGCTCTAAAAACTCTGGATCAGTGAAGTTGTTCCAGATGACTGGGGTTCAGTTAACGTCATTCAAAAGAGGATCAGGCACTTTGTGTGCAAATCACTGAGGGATCAGTCTAGTTCCAAATGCGTCGAAGTTTCTTGCACCTATCCTACTTCGTGGATTAAGCAAAATGCGCAAGAAAACATATCCATAAAGAGAAGGCTGGGTTTCGCTCTGGCCTTGGCTGCAGTGGTCACATTTTCACACTTAGCCAAATGCTTAAACCCTACCATTCATATAGAAGACCAACAGTTGTCTTCATCTTCGATATCAGAGGTGCCTTCTATTCAGTTGATGTAACCGCAGTCTGAGACTGTCTGTCGAGGTAGGGTGTGCCCGAGAAGTTCGTCAACTTCCTGAAAGCAACTTAATGTCAGACCTCGGACAGGGTTAGGGCTTATGACAACGTATCTCCGACCTTTTGCATCTAAAGTGGGGTGCGACAAAGTCGTGTAATCGCCTTCTTCCTATTCAACTTTACAGTAGACCAGATCCCAGAATGTGCTCTGATAGACTGTGAATGAGATGGGATGGATTTGCTCTCAAGCACTCGATTTCGAGATAGTGAGTATGCAGACAAAGTGGCCTTAATGTGCAAATGTGAGCCAAGAACGTGAATGGCACAAGGGTTGTTTATTTGAGAAAGCAACACATGGGTTAAGCATTTAAACAGAACCACAAGCAAAACCACTCATTTACACGCAATACTTGGTCCCACACCGTCTCCGTTGTCACAGACGCCAATGCTCAGTTCGCTTACGTAGCAAGGACCATTTTGAGTGATGCTGTTTCTTCTTGCATTTTCCCCGCGGCTTGTTCGATGTCAAAATATATGCTCTGATCCTACTACTGAATAACCGTGGTGTGAGTAGTATAGTACGATCGCTCATCCTCACCACGCAAGGTCTCACAGGTATCCCAGAACATTTTAAATAGAATAGAGATATCAAATCGTCAGGTTGGTCTGGTCTTTGCATCTACTAAGGGCTGTTGCAAGATTGGCAGAACTTCGCGCTTGCCCTCACCCTATGTGGTGAACAGTTGGAACTAGTGGAGACGTGTTTACCTTGAGAGTTGTATGAGTGTTGGTGAAACGTCTGGTGAGATCACAAATCGCACAACAAACGCTTGGATGGTGTTTGCCAGCTTACACCACCTTTGGCGTTGGCATGATCACGGTCTTTCCGTAAACAGTACAGTATCATTGTAAGAGTGGTCCCATTGTACAGTTGAGAAACCTGGGCCATTCGTTTTGTGGATGTTCATAGAGTATCCCATTCTGACCACCGGTGTCTCCGAAACACTAGTCGCGTGAGGTGGGAACACCATGTCAGCAATGGCAAAATTCGGTGACGTATCTTCGGGAAGGATAGACTCTGTTAACCCCTGACCATATCGACCTTGTCTTACAGGTTTCGTAAACTTAGTCACAACCTACGAATGTTAACTCACCACCTGCCACATTGTACCTTGCTTGCGAGTGGTGGGTTACGATGGAGGCAGCAGCCTGGTAATCAGGGTATGACTTGGGTTCGGAGTACGGAATCATTCACTGTGAATCTTGTTCCAATGAGGCGCTTCCGGCTTCCTGTCTGGGTTCCGAAGGGCAGGGAACACCTTTGGTTGAGAATGTTGCTGGATATGTTGGAAGACTGAAGTGAATGGCGTTCGTGTTGCTAATCCTTGTATGCATCATTTAAATTTCATTTCTTTACCCTCCTACTTTTTTTGTACTTCACTTTACATACTAATTTTTTAGTGTTGTGGCACGTTTGCCACGCCATGTATTCTTTACGTAAAAATAAAATAAATGTAGGCGAATAAATAATTAATTCATTGATCACTATAGTACATAAAAAAGTATGTTCTATTCTTTAGCGCAGTAAACACCATGAGGATTGTTAGTAACCAGCCTTCCCTTGGACTGTGATGACTGACTGTCTTGCTGGTGATTTTTGTTGACAGGTCATCATCATCATCATCATAGACAGCAATACATCAGTGGCTCACACCGATGCTTAACTGCCACACAACCATGATGAAGAAGAAACAAACCCTGTATAGGAAGAGAGAAGAAAAAAAGGGAAAAGGACCTAGCCGCTAAAGAATAGCTACGTCTACATTCAAACATACAACATCAAGGCGCCTACACTTTGCAGACAAACAACCGAGCTGTAAGTGAAAGTGAGGCGTCATCAGCAAGACAGCTTTCTTACGGCTTCCACTGCCCCGCGTCATTAAATGCACTCACTTCACAGACAACTCGGCCAAACAACGACAACATTCACGCCACTGAGCACGGTTAGCCGCCATCTCACCTAAAGTTTCAAGCCACCG
>JTDE01021156.1:58603-94727 GCA_014338405.1 Paragonimus skrjabini miyazakii | reverse complement strand
CCAGACTTTTCAGGAGGATAATTAGCCTGGAAGTCCAACTTTGGATGCTTCCTTAGTGGTACTACAATGATAAAAGTCGTTCTTAGACAATGTGCCAATCAATGTTGGCTGGCTAATTTACAGAAACTGTTTGGATGGTGCCGTATACTGAACGAGTTCTGGTAAAGCTGTCCCGAGTACAATCATGCTAATTGTATTGGCTTTACTTTTAAGGTAGTGGTACCATCTGCAAGGTTCTTTGGCATAGGTCAGTCTTACTTCTTGGGAAGGTCACATTTGGTAAGTGGGGTTGAACGTCAGTGTTGAATAAACGTAGTGCTTTAGGGTTACGGTGAACATAAAACTGGTAACAAGTAAGTTCGTCGGTTGCGGTGGTTGTCACTCCTGTAGCCTTTTCTGGCTAGGCCGCTGCCTCCTCGTGGGTTGGCTTTCGAAATGAGCATAGGGTGTACACAGGTCTAAGTGCATTTGTGCGCTTTACTGATAGTGGCAGATTTCACATGGTTTGGTCTTCTGTCTAGAAACTCGTAGGAGACAGCAGATTATTGTGCTCAAAAATTATGACTTTCCTTGGGTCGCCTAGCAAAGTAGTTGACCGTAAGCTCTGGCTGTGATATTTGTTACTGTAGGTTTTTCAGGGTGTCTTATGACCTTTCGGTTGGAAGAGTTGGATTACGTACATGGTTCAAATAATACCTAACAAAACAGTCGTGAATTTATCAAACATCTTCGCTAACTGGAACCCTTAACCAATGGAATTGCCGTGGTGTCAAAGGAGAGGATCATCTGAACCGTTTTTGCTGACCAGTGCTCTGATATTGCGCAGCTGCTGCGTGAGAAAATGCGGTCGTCTGAATCGATGTCGGAAAGTAACTGACGATGCTATACCTTGAATGGCGATGTGATATGTTTCATCCGTTAAAACATTGGGCTTATCTTATGCGAGATCGTCTGGCATGATGGTGAGGATATCACTTACGTTAAACAAGTAGCATTGTTGGCAATGCATCAACATCCGTGCGCAATCGCATATCCACTTGAGAAAACATGGTTACCTGAGCGGTAATCTTACGAAGTCTGAAAGGAACTTCCACGTGAATAAACCAAGGACACGAAGTCAACGTAACTTACTTGTAAAGGACAATTAAAGAACTGGATTGGTGTCAGTATTCGAAATCACCGCGGCCTTTATAATAGAGAGAGAAACAAGAAAGAGAATGCGCCCATAAAAAAGTAAAGGAAAAAATGATTCATCGAATAATCTATTGAATGCAGACGTCACAACGTGCATAGTCTAGGAATGAATGTAAATACAACTTTTCTGGAAATAAAAAAACTGAGTTGTAGTTGCTCCAGAAGTTGCATAAGTTTTGAGTTCCACTGCAATAAGTACCATGAGGTATGTTCTATTGACTTAATTCGTCTTTCTTCTCTCGAACGAGATTCCAAGTTCACAACGGATATGAGCGCCAGATCACATAACTCTGGATGTAAGTTGAACTCGAAGGCAACCTCAGTTATCCCTTGAAGCTGGAGTTAGTAAACATTAGATGGGTTGACGCAGGGGGATCGAATAGATCGTCACCTTTATGAAAAATGTATTTGCTGATTTACGTGTCTAAAACACAGATTTTCACGTACGTATGGTAAGAGCAGGGTGCACAAAAATCAATGCTTCGAAGCACAAAATTTTATAACAAAACGACAATATACTTTCCATAGCGTGAGATTTCTGTCAAAGTTCCTCAGGGTCCGCAGTGCGTTTTTTAACGCTCATGTATGATTCTCTCAAAATCAATGAACCGTCGTGCTTAGCGTACACGGACAAATACTAAATCTGTCAATCAGTCTATCGGGCTACTCCTTAAGTTGTATGTTGAGGGTTATCAGACGACCCTTCAGTGAACTTGCATGAGGAATATTAACCACCCTATTTATCATACGCATCGGACCAAATTTGCATTATGGAATACCAACTGTCCATTCCTATACAAAGCACGAGGTGTGAAAACCGAAGAAAGTTCAAAAACTGGTCACGATAACAGTGGAAGATGTGAAATGAAACAACCATATGGAAAGGAAATCCAAATATAGTGGGCTTTGTCAAAGCTACAGGAGTGTGTTAGAGGACTGGTTGCTATTACACAGAAAGTTAGAGTAGATATGGGTCAGATGCCGAGCATGCAGTCCATTCCCAGAAACGACTAGAGGAAGCAAGGTCAACTGCGTGCGAAAAGAAAGCTCTACAGAAAGCATTTACAACTTACCAGCTGTCTTATGTAACAACTAACTGTTAGATTACAACAGTGAATATCAAAGCAGAAAACACCTCTAGGATAAAACTACGCAAATACCTGAAAAATTGCGACGTAAGGAATGGCCTTAACCTGAAACTTACATGGAATGATGACGCGAGGATGTACACATGGAAACCTATATTTAACGCCTCCAATGAGTAAACACTTAATACTGAATATGTTTACTTACTTAGTGCTGGCTGCGATCAGGTAGTCTTAGTGACATTGTGGTAAGCTAGACAAGGTGCTTAACTCTACTTATAACTCCATTCAATAAAAGTGAATATCTGTCTAATGTGCTACTGAGCATTGTTTTCATTGTTCAGCTTACATGGTAATCAATATTATACGGACGAAATTTGGTCAGATACTGATGGATATTCCATAAAACTGACGTGATCAGTCTTTCTATTGCTACCAGCTATAATAAAATGTTTTTGAGTTTTGTTCTCGAGGATGCAAAGCGAGGAACAATCATTTATTTAAGTCCATAGTTATTAATACACATGCCCTTCAAATGGACTTAGTAGAAGGTCAATGTAGTTTGTAATGGATATGTGAGTAAGACGTATGTTCATTGTTTTTGTCCACTGCAGCGAAAGAATACTTCACGTTCAATTCAGGATAATTTCGTCCGCAAAAATCCCGTGGACACACTACTTAGTAATTTCAACAGGAATATGGTATAAATGTATATTAACTTGATTTGATTAATTGGTTATTCTGATTTTGTGTAAGATTATCGGACCAACAGACTGATAATAAAGATAGTGAGTAAATACTATTGAGGATTGCTTATCTCAAGGCTTAGAATTGCACAACAGTCGCGATACATAAAGCGTAGAAAGCGGGTATGAGGGGAGCTTGGAGCCGTAAGTTTTTACCAAGAAATACCTGGATCAACACACTAGGAAAAAGATCCAACAGCTATCGCTGATGCTGTATTAGCCGGTTATGTCAGGTTTTTATTTTGACAGAATGTGCTATCAATTATTTAGTTCGAACCAAGCTAAACAAGTACATGAGTGGTGAATTGCTGTGAGAATCGGGCAGGCGAGGATATGATCATCTACAAGCTTTATTTGAAAAAATGATTGAATGTCTTTAATTGTTAGTTATTAAGTGGTTTCCATAACGATTGACAAAGTAAAGTGCAGACCAAGTAATCTAACAGGCTGAGCGGCTGTCTTACGTAGAATATTAAGAAGACTGTCTTTAGTGTGTTGACGTATGTTAAAGACAAATGCGAATTGACTGCAGCGCTTGTGCGTGCAACTTCTATGACACAGAAGCTCCAATTAAGATACAATACGTCATCGTAAGCATTGTGGTAATCCTTCACGAAAACAGATCCTTAACATCTGGGGTAAAAATTACGAATTCCGCTGTATACGTACTTTGGAGGACTTCAGCTTTACCTGCATCAACCGGTACTGATAACGAGGATGTTTACAAAATCACCAGGTCTGTCAGTTGTATAGGCGTAAACACTCTTCCAGACCATCCTCCATTTCTGATAATAGATAACTCGTCAATGCATGCTGCTTCTTCGGGACCAATTTCAAACAAGATAACATAGTCGATACGACATATACGTGAATGTAAACGGTTTAAATTGATCAACGGCTGTGGTTAGGGTGATAATGGCTTTCGCACACAACGTCGACGCGAAAGATATTGTACCCACTTCAGATCTCCGTAACTAAATGAAAAAGCAACAAATCGACATTCACTTTACAATTATTTTGCGGTTTTTGGTAACTGTGATAATAATACTGATGCTGTGAACGAACTTCAACTAAACAACCGCATGCTGATTTACGCACAGTGGCGCGATTGCCTCAACACGGTCTCCATTTAGGTTCCTACTTGAGAAAATCTAGGTCACTCACAAGAGTTTCCGGCAGTCCGGCCCACATTTGAAACTGACGTAGACTGAGTAATGTTTATGAATCGGTCCTCCAGAAGAAATTTCCAAGCTTAGACTTTTGAACATCTGTTTACTAAAATGATCGCGCTAGCATTCTTGACTTATTTCCTGTGGTTTTTACCCGGTGTTTCCTGAAAGAGCATGCCGGTTGTTCATGATGCATTGACGGCTGTGAGATTTTAACTCTAACAATCTGAGTAAAGCTTGTTCAACTTCAGTGGGGGTACATAGAGAGTTTTTAAACATACTGGCATAAATAACTCTGGGTGGAAAGTAGACTAGTTTAATGCCAGTTCAGTTCAGTTCAGGTCAGTGGACTTACAACAATTGCTGGTGTGTGTTCAGCATTTTTGTACTTGTTAGATCTATTGCAGAAGACACAGTTTCACTGGGTTTTTTTAAAAGGAAGCATTTTAAGAGCTCAGATGACTAAGGTCAAAATAATAGTTAATCAATGGGGCATTCTCATTTAATCTGTATACGTGGTCTCTGATGGCTTTTTGGCACGCAAAAATTAAAATAGCGTTGCGGAGAATCACGGTTCGTATGGTAGTTTTCGAAATAGTGAATACACCTATCCGTTTTTGATAGAATTGACCTGCAACGTCGTACACGAGGCCATTTGTACTATCAACTCTAGTGTCTTATTGAATGATAAATATGACAAATTCACCTGGACTCGACACTTACGGTGCAATCTCACTATCACGCTTTAGAAGTCTGAGAACACACCATATGGCTAGATCCTAGAATTTCTGCGAACTTCTCACAGCACTATGACCATTTATCTCGCATCCCAAGAGATGCTTGGTGAGATGAGAGCAAACATGGGCAAAACATTTCTAGCATTTTTTTTTCTTACTCAACAGCGCTCACTACCTTTGTTACAACGGTGCACATCAGTCTGCATTTGCTGACAAACAGGACCTAACAGTTAGTTGGAGGTATCTCTGATGTATTAAATGACAGATGTACTACAACCGTTTTCTTTGTCATTCAGAAATTTTGGTGAAATTATCCTCATTTGTTTTGCGTTACTTACTTTGTAAAAAATAAAGCAGCATCCATCGAAGTAATTATTTCAGACGTTTGCTCCGCTGACATATAACTAGTCAACCAGGAAAATTGGAACACTTGTTTATAGGATGAATCTACGGGAACGAATCTGAAACGTTAGATACATGTTTACAACGAAATTCATGAAACAATAATAAGTGAATGTGAATGTTTTGATAGACACTTCTACCTATCTTTTATATCAGCCAGTTGATATGCAATCAGTTCTATGTGTTAGTAATATGCGGTTAAGGTGGGTGTCACTCATTGCAATGATTATGTGCTTGATTTTTAATTGACCTACGTAAAACATTTTCAAAACAGTGAAAACATTAGAAGTAAGCTACACGTATCAAAACTTACTACTTTGGTGTAAGTTCATTCTACATTCCGAAACAATTGGATAGATTATACCGCCACTACTGTATAACCTGCCTGCCATAAACTATTGTTGTAAAGTACATGGACGCAGAAGCGAATTTTGAAACATGATTGCTGCTATGATTTTACCCTCACTAATTGTAGGAAAAGCAGAAAAACCTATTCAATTTATAGTCCATCCAGCCTAAAGGACAATAGACCAGATAAGTTTTCGCTTCGTTTTTTATATAGCTGTAAACAGTATTGTATGTGTAGCAATAATTTCACCGAATATATTTGTACGTGTGCAAATTTTCTATCTAAAAATAACACAGTGTTTTTAGATTTTAGCAAGTATGGCGACGAAGATCACCAGTACTGTCTACGGATAAAATAAATTCGAGTTAATTTGAGTCACCCTAAGAAGACGAATACATGGGATGAAATCAGTGGCCATCAAATTGGCTCATAGTGGGGGACATCATCTGGCGTAACAATGCTGGTGACTTAAGATACTAGAAATTTTCGACGAACTACACAGGAAACAAACTGTAACCATAACTTCACCAAACAAACTGTAAACTATCTGAGACAATGATTTCCATGCGTGCCCAACATCAGCATTGTAGAAAGTTTATTTTATAGGATGCTGACATCCTGTTTGTTATTTCAAGTTGATCACGGACACAACTGGCTAGTTGTAATTATCACTGGGTGACACAGCGAAACGCAAACAGTTGGAACGTGAACTTATTGATATGTGACAGACAGTCATGGAAACGATTGCACACATTATTGCGTACTAACAGCTTGATGGAACAAACCCCATGAGTTGTAATCAATATGCTTTGTTTGTAGACAGCACTATGTTCCTGCACAGTGTTTGATAACCAAGCTCACGCTAGGCTATCTCATTCATAGTCAACTTGGGAATAAATCCCACCATTCTCTGTCGCACGCCTATGTCCATTCCTCCAACTCGCAAGATATTTTAGCTGCAGGTTTAAGGATAGATCATATTACGGCCAGAATGTTTCTAGCAAAGCAATTACTCGTTTAGAAGGTATTTCGAAAGCGAAAATAATTGTCACTGTTCCATAGTTGGACAACAAGGACGATTTCAAAGGCTAACTTGCATTGTTATTGCTGCGGTCTTCCTTTCAAGAAAAGTTTATAATCACCTAATCCTTTGAGCCCGCTAGTGGGTTAATTTCTTATGTTCGCGGTCGAAAACAGCCCTAAGCAAAGTTGACTGTATGACGAACCGTAACCGTGATATTTCTCATGGGCTTCTCCTTGGTATTCAGGTAACAGCGTTGCGCAATCTTATTTCATGAAGAGGGTTCACGTTAAAACAAAAATGTATGCCAAGGATGCAAGAAGAGTTATAGGTAACGTCCACTTCATATAGTGGTAAGACAGGGAGTAGCTTTATCCCTTATCCGGATAGTTAGCAACCAATCTGAGAATGATGAAAGGTAATTCATTTCTTTTCTGCAGTTAACAAAGAGGCATCGGTGATTAAAAACAGATAGGTTAACCCTTAGAAAATGGTCACTGACGAAAAGTATAAAGATATTTACGTAGTTACAGGGATGGCTTGCTGACAAAATTAGACTGTTCACCTTCAGTAATTCCAAGAAAACATTTACGGAAGTAAAACACCACTGATGGCCTACTGGTAAAAACCACTGATCTATTCACAGGCTCCTTCTTGAAGATCGAAACAAATGTTTGTCTACAAGAGGATGAAGTCCACGAGGTAAGTTAGAAACCTACGTAAAATCATGATGAGCAGGATACAATAATGTTGCAAGTAACATTCTTCATGTAAATACACATTTGTGAATAATCGGTCGGTAGTTATCAGTTAACTGCTTCAAGGGAAACAATTGAAAATGATCTGTAAAGCATCAAATACCTTAATACAGTATATCAATTAGAGTTAGCTTGAGATGGGCTAGAAAAGCGTAAATTTGACGTTGATCAAATAGACATAATAAAACTCAAAAAACAGTTTTTATCTGTGGAGAGAAACAGCGTTAACAATATCTTTAGGGTGACAATTAACATGTTTATCTTACAATTTATAGCTTTCACATAACATGCTGTTAATAATTCCTTTCTGACTACGAACTGCATTTATATTACTGATGAATAATCGGGGATTTGGTTAATTTCAAGTTGAACATCACCCACGGTTGATCGCAGCTGTCGCGTCCCCATAGACTTTCCAGTCGGCCCCTTTCGAAAAGAAGCACTAGACCCGAGTTTCGCTCTCATTAGAGCTCGTCAGTAGTGCATATCATCGCCACTGCCGGGACTTGAACCACGGACATGCCAAACCAAATCCCCGACTACTCATTAGTAATCTAAAATATCGCCTAGCAGGTTTAATGAGATCGGAGATCTCGATCTGTCTAGGAAGTCTTAATCGCGGGGTTATCGATTGGAGTTAACAGACAGTAACTGTGTCTCCATTCCGAGACGATCGGGCAACCTGATCATTACTCACAAGCGAAAGTGGTTTAGCGTTCACATATGATAATTCGGCCGTGCCTAATGTGAGGTCAATGGCGCAGTGGTAAACACGGTTGCCTCATGAACAGCGTGGCCGCGGTTCAAGTCCCGGCAGTGGCGATGATATACACTACTGATGAGCTCTAATCAGAGCGAAGCTCAAGTCTAGTGCTTCTTTTCGAAAGGGGCCGACTGGAAAGTATATGGGGATGTGACAGTTGCGATCAATTGTGGGTGATGTTCAACTTGAAACTGCATTTATATTAGGTTTTATAAATGCTCTACAATCAAAAAGCAAAAACTGCTTGAATGTCACAATATATGTCTTCTAACTGGATTAACGGTATATTCACTTTTCGTTTGATTCTAACATGATTATGAGCAAATGAACTGCAGCCAATCAAAGTTATGTCACATGGAATGCAATATATAGTTTTGTATCTTAGCTGGTAGAGCATTTGCCGCGTTCGGGCAAGTTGTTTATGTTGCTGGTTCGAATCCAGCAGAAGTCCAGATTTTTCGCAATTGAGTCCCTTCAGAATAGTGACGTTTTAATTTACGAAAATCATTTCACTGCAGGTAGTCAAAAGTCACTAAGTATTTCAAATTCCACAATTTAAATTTGTCAAAATTGCGACACATCATCAATCGTCAACCAGCAGACGTCTTTAGGTACTCGAAAAATTCACTGCAATGCTCGCTTGCCTCAGGTTTTGTCGTGAAAAATTCTTGCTCACTAGGGTGACCTGTGCGCTATTTATTCAATAAAAGACCGAATATCTTCAATTTCTTCCCTTATCGCAAGTTCACAGCTGATAATAAAACGCGAAATTTTTTAGGTGGTTTTGTCTATCTAAAACATTTCACTGTTTGATGCTCCACCTGCCAACTTAGTACAGTTTAATTATTAAGCACTCGACAGGTGGTTCAAAACAAGAAAACGTTCCACGCTCATGAGAAAGCAGTGACGAACTGACGAAAATGGCTCAGGAAATTGCATTCTAAGAGCAGTAGATATGACCAGCTTATAGGTGTGCGTCACTTTCAGCCGGTGTATACTGAGCTATAGACAAGATTGACGGATCAGTCATCCAGAGACGGATGGGTCGTTTTTTCTTCTCAGTCGAAATTAATGAAGACAGGTCATCTTAAACTGTATTCTATTGTCAGATGCGCTGTTAAGCGGGTTGAGTGAAAACAAAAATGGGTTTTGCCCAAATGAACTTAAGTAAGTGAAAGATTGTCAAAACATTCCGGATCATGAAATGCGTTCTCAGCTGTCTCTTATTTGATCAACTTTAACGATCAGCAACGATTAACGTTTTCAGTTTTAAGCGCAGCCGAGACGATACCAACGCTGCTTCCTTTGTTCTTTACTCAACACAATGAAGAGTTATTTGGAGATCAGATTAAAGTAGTATTTCATGTCTGTACACGAAATATTCTTACGAAAATATTTGTGGAATAATTATTGCGCGATAAAATGAGTTAGACTCTTACGTTTATGAACATATCTGGTATATCTGACGGTATCGTTGCAGTCGTGCAAGAATGACAGCTATGCAAGGACTAGTTAGATTTTGTAAGTGAAAGAAATTCAAGTTAGTTTGACAAGGTGCAGATGTGTGATACTGGCATAGTGTTCTTTATGTACAGTGTACTCCGTGATCAGAGCAGATGGCTGTTACACAGTTATCTTTTGCATTTGATTTTAAACAAAGTTTGAGTGGTTTGACCGCTCTCCTTCGTTCAGAAATTGCAAACGTCTACATTAAAACGATAAGCCAAATCCTCTCAACTCTTACCAATTGACAACCACAGGGTTATGTCATCTCCGTCCAAATGATTATCTCTATATGTGCCTCCCAAGTATTCATAATAACACTCTTCCTTTGTGTAACGTATATGCTGGACTAACCCAACTGTAGCCGTGCGCTAATTCCAATGAAGTGTTTTGTAACACACTCGCCCAAAAAGTGCATAACATAGCACATTTTAAATATTCACAATGAAATTAAATGGTTAACTCTGATAAGGGTTAACTAGGTTCCAACAAATTTTGATGTACTTGTGGGGAGCAATGGATTAATTTGTTGAGATATCAACCGAAAATAAAAAAGCACGTATATCATAACCGCCTCACAGGTTCACTGAAGTAATTCATGTAATCTTCTTTAGAATTACGTTTAGTTGTTTTTAATAATCGAACGTCAACTATTACTCCTCCGTTATGCAATTTAATGATTTCAGTTAGTCTGAACCGATCGACGGCTATCAAGTTAGATAACTGGATAAAATTAGTCGTAAAATGTTTAATAGACCTACAGTTTGCCACAGAATGTAAATACTTCAAAATAAACTCTCTTATGAGTACTTCATCAAGTTTTTGTTACTATCTGAAAGCTGAGGTACCATATGAACATTTTCCAAGTCACAATTTTTCAATCTCAACTCTCTTTGTGAATACCTTGGGGTCGAATAAACAATTATCCACGAGAACTCCATAGTTAAACGGTCTTCCTAAATATAACCATTACGCACTAAGATTTATCAGGGTTTCACTGATACAAGGCGAGAAGAGTTACAATTTATGATAGCGGTGAAAAACTGTTATCTTATAAAAAGAATCAGCAGAAATTTGCTTGTTCTTAAATGTATTTTGTGCAGAAAAATGTAATGAAAATCAAGGTTCATCGAGTAAGCCTACACATTAAACTCTCAGCTGATAAAACTTGTTTAAGTTTATTTTGAAGGTTAATAGTATTTACTATCTTAGAAATGGTCTTCCAAACCACTATCCGAAACCTGCAAAGTGAAATGTTTGTAATGAGAAGACAAGAAGTCATCGAAGTATTTATGTTTGATCAGTGTATTTTACCAGTGAGTTCAACAGCCAGCCCGTAGTTCAAATCATGTGTATTGGCAAACAGAAATATTAGGCACGACGAACTTGTCACAAGTCACAGAAACGAACAATTCCAAGAAGGCGATGAACATCTGAATACAGCACGGATGGCAACAGCTTCAGTTCATCGCAGTGTCTAGCTTTAAGGTACGGGATACAAAATTATAGAAAAAGACAGCCAGTCGACATAAGGTTTCTATCAGTAAGATTTTATTCATTCTAGACAGTACGCTCTTTTCTATCTATCCGTATGTTTGCGTGACTTGTTCATTTGACCTGTCATGAGATATGCTCCACGCTTATGGTTCACAAACTGCGCATTGCACTACCTGTGTAGGACACTCTCCTGCTACACCGATATTCGTCGTCGATGTTGAAGTTGGCTGACTCCTGCACATGCTATTTCAGGTAGAAAGTTGGAATCCGTAATGTTTCAAACAACATTTTGTGTTATCGTGCTAAGACTTAATAAGAATTGAGATAGTTGGCTCACATTTTCACATTTAACGGTAACTAAAAATGAATAGAGATTCGAGAGAAGTCTTCTTATTCTCATAGTTTCAAAGGTTTTAACGCGGAGTGCATAGCACTCTATAAGTTATCATCTAAACGCTAAAACAAAACCTATTTTGTTTTACTTCCAAGGTCTGTTAACAATATTTCACTGAGGAACGTTACTAGCCAAAGTGACTCGCTCCGTATCTTTTAGTTCTAGTTAAACATTGTAATGATGAATGCATAAAATTATCTGTGAGGCTTGTGAACATCAAACGGCTTAAGGACACTTGTTGACCTAATAATAATATATTCAGTGGTCTTTTATCTGAGCACATCATATAGTTATCGATATGTACTTCCGAAAACCTGATATAATCTGTCTCAGTCAGTCCATCTACAAAATTACATGTACGCGACTTCTAAGACATTTAACCGCAACGTTAGCAGAACCAACAGGGTATTTATGAGATTGTATGAATGGTACCGTAATAAATTTGACATCTCCTCATTACTTCTCAATAAGCAGTTGTGTAACTTAATTACTACTGCTGTGGAATTATTTCCGTATGTCCAGCTGCATAGGGTTAGTTCAGGTCATTGGAGAAATGGTCAACATGGTTGCATTGCAACGTAAATAAATAAATACCAGAATCTGGTCCAAGTAACGTTGTATATCAGAGGCGTGTGTTAATACATTGCTACTATGAGCCCATCTATCCCTACAAAGGTGCACGTGTATAGGAGGATAGTTGATAATAATTGCCCGATTTTGTGAATATTCTATATATGGAATAGCTGAGATTGTTACACATATTGACAAGAAAACTGGCGCGATCCGGGTACATCTGAATTACTCAGCAGAACAACTGATGAGATATGGTGATTGCCTTTCAAACCGCTTAACACGTTTTAAACAAATGCATTCATATCTTATGTTTTCCATTTTCAGAAAAATCAAAACCATGTAAAGCATGGCTAAAATTGTTTACTTCACTCGGTTCATGAAGCAGACGACTAGAACAAGCCTGTGGAAATTATTCTGAATTCACCATGCTGTGTGATGTTATGCCCACTATAGCGGAAGATGTGGGTGTTAGTGTGAGTTTATATTTTGCCTTCAGCTGCGTTGTGTTCAGACAATGAGTTATTCAGTCATTGCATCGGATAATCAGACGATTGGCTAACAAATACACCAGAATAATAAGAATGACCTAACCACAAATTGAAAAAACAGCAAGAAATGTGTAACGCTTATCTTGTAGACAGTTAAATTATTTTATAACTTCCACGTGCATTTTTTGATAAGGAACGAACAGCTATTTCTAGGATATCGTGAACAATATTATCGATTTATTTTCTGCTTCCGAAATTATCTTTACTAAATGAACTTAAACATTTGTTTCCGAAATGAGTTTAGTAGTTACGATCAATTGTTTGTTGTTTTCATTTGGTTGATCAGAGGGAGCAGGAATCAACAACGAGCAACGAGAGCTCTAATGTAGAGGATATGTTACTGAGCATGCTTGAAGAAAGAGATCGATTGATGGATGGTCTGCGAGAAGCTCAGGAACAATTGAATGCTAGTCGCACCAGATTAAACGAGGTGGAGCGCGAACGCGAAAAGTTGCATAACCAACTTTCAGCAGCCTTACCACAAGTACGTTTATTTAGCTAAACAAACACAACTATGTTTTATACACTTAACTTGTATATGCGTAACAATAAAAGAAAGTATATACGTTGCTTTAGTATAAGCAGTGGTCAAGTTTCTACTGATAGTCATACCAGATTAATATTACGAATCCCTGTTCACATAAAATTGCACGTTTATTACAGCAGAGTGAATTACGTATGATGCAGACTTGAAAGATTTTCGATTGTAACGTCAATTTAGTCTTCTGTTAAAAGTTTCGCTTGGGTAGATAAATTTCTTCCTACGCTCATCGCCTTAATATTATCCTCACCATCGATCACTGTCGCCTTGGTTCTATCGTTTCAGAGTCGCATACACTAGTTTGCTCACACTAGAATGTTAGTTCCCAGTTTGGCGCAGTTGAACATATTGATTAGTTTTGAAACGTCTATGTATAAAACACACTTCAATGCATCTATTAAAACAGATAATTGTGATACAGACAGAAAGATACCTCTGAGTACTTCTATGACGGGCCTAACATGGACAACAGGAAATTAACATAGAACTAACAGACCAGGTAATTTAATAGGATCCCCCGTTGTAAAACACTAATAAACACACACAAAGTACTAATACTGTCAGATGTTATTTTTCAGAACTGAATAACCATGCTCAGACGGGGCGTAAACCTGTAAGGCTATCAGACTGATTTATTTAAAGGTATTTGGGGTTTCTTTGTATTTAAAAGAAAATACCGATGTACACATGTACATACAGTAAACTAACAGTTAATCAAATGCAGTGGTTCACTGTGTTGAGTTTCGGCCAGAGTGCTTCCGAACTTGAAAAAATTATTCATTTCTCCATTAAAACAAAATTAACTTCGTGCACTCATTGTTGTAAGAAATTATCTGTTATTTAATGCAACCGAAGTTGTTTTGTGTCACCCCTCTAGGTCCATTGTATAAGAAATATACGATGCATTTCCTTTGAGATATAGTAATTTAATGGATACCTTGAATAGAGTTCTTTTTCCACTTATAAACTGGTTATCAATTTTTGAAGCTTTTGTAGAAGTTCTTACAGTGAGTAATGGTATGTGAGATCACGTAGACATGTTTGAAGATTTTAAAAAACATAAGACTGCTTGATTTAGTTTAAAAATGTTACGATTCGCTAAGAACATTTCTGAGTTGAGCACATTACAAGAATTTTTGTTGATTTCTGATTGTGTACCAACGTTGAATGTTATTTTTCCATCTCAGGACATGCTAAGTCTAACGATAAAGGTGTCAGAACTGGAGGAACAACTGAACGAAAAATCCGCAGAGGTAGATGAGTTGAAAGCCGAAAGAAACAACACAAAGGTAAATGGTAGAGTTCCGTATATTATCTGGGATGTAACAAATTATCAACTTTCTTCAATTATAACATGGTAACTTTGCCCTCACACTGTCTAATCATTCCTCCAAAAATGCACAAAGGGATAGCCTGCGTGAGAGTAGATTGAGGTTTGTATTGTTTTGAATATTTATGAATCTATAACCAAAGCGTTGTCCTGAGAAATATATACCTTATTAAGCAACCCATGCACTACCGACTGACCCAGTGCTTTTAGAATCTTAATCGGTCTACTTCATGTCGTAAGTCGAATTATGTGTTTATATTCTCTACTGGTCACTCGACGTTAAACACTCCATCAGTGGTAGCACTTAAAGTGTAGGGATGGAGAAAATGACAATTTGCGCGTACTGATGATACCAGCAGGACTGATGAGAGTGCACATATGACAAAAAACGTAAAGATCTGAGTACAACGATGGAGTACGCTTTTTCAAACATCTCAGTGCAAACCACCTATTACGGTTCGGTTATCTGAATTTTCCGCGCTCATTTTGGCGGGTGATAGACCAGATAAGAAGAAAACTTTGTTTGCTTGGCCAAATGTATCGGAGGTGGGGGCTCTGACTGTTGGATATGAACATCTATGAATCACAGCTTGTTTTTGCCAACCCTACGCACCTTTGGCATTGAACTTCCGCCTAAGTTATTAGAGAATATTCCGCGTTGTACTAACTTTGTCTAAGCAAAACTGTTCTGTTGATACACTACTTGGATTCTGCATGCCGCTGGTGTTCGTCCGGTTGATATATGAGAAGCACTGTTCCTGTAAACCTAAATAAACCTTGAATTAGACGACACCTGTTGGCGACGATTAAGTCTTTATAAAAATAAATGAGGCATTTCAGTAACAGGCTTAAGCTCGTAGGGTGTGGATAGCATAACAGCAGTAGAATAAGAAACATGTTACATGATATGATGTTTGAAGGAACATACACCGTATTCGATTTCCGGTGGATTTTACCAGTCTACTGGCTACGACTTTTTATGTCCTGGGAATTTTCGGCCGTAAGAATTAAGAATTATCACTGGTTACCTTATTCCACAAAATTATATATATGTATATACATCTCAAACAGTGTGTATTCGACGTATAATGTAATAAACCCGTTACGTACGTTCATTTTAATCATACTATGCCTTATTTGCAATTATGCTGTAGCCTCTGGTATTAAAAACAGTGTACCAAAATCATAATAGTGCAAAATTCAGTCTATGACACTTGAGGACTAATACTTACTTCAGATTGCAAACAAACTGAGATGCAAATATTTCCAGTCTTCTAAATAAATAATAGAGAAACTTTTTGATTAAATCTGTAAGTAAAACACAAATGTTTTACTTTCTCAAACATTTATAATTTTAATCTTTCTTCACTAGTCGGATAAAGATGGCCAAAAGCTGAAAGGCCCTACTTGACCAACAGATGTACTGGCAAAAGCAGCACACAACTGACAGTTGTGTATACACAAACAAAATGCTGAAACAAGAAGCGTTAGTTAACACAATGCTTTTTATATCTACCTGATTCAAAGTCTCGCCAGTTCAATGGAGAATGGGTACGGGATCGAGGTAGCATAACCTGATTACGTACAGTTGACCACCAGTTTGAAAACTGTAAAAGCAAACAAGATGAGGGGAAAACACACATACTTATGTTGCTTTCAAAAATAAAATGGATTTTAGATTAGGGGATCAAAAACCCAAGCCAAATTGGGATACAGAGGATGACCTATGACTAGGGTTCGGATATCCAAACAATGAACAAGGGATCCTAAACAAACAACAATATGCCGGCATTGTCCATAGGCTTTATACGTCAGTTCATTGATAACCAAATGAACACGCTGTTATAAAACTCAGACATCGTAAACGTATGAATCAGACTTCTGCTTACAGCCAGCAAAGGATGAAGCTGTCACGGTACATTCAGGTAGGCTATTCCAAATTAGACCTACCCGCTTTTCACATTTCTGTACCTCAACTAGTGACTAGAGATATGACGTTTAAAAGCAGGAACAGCTACCGAGAACCTCTGTATGTCAACATAGGATCACCTGCTATTGGTATATGAGGAACTGACTCAAACCAATCAAATTTCCCCAGTAAAATATTGAGTAATGAGTTTGAACAGGTACCGTAATGTAATGCGGCAAGTTCTAACTTCCCAGTGTATATACCCTAAGTTATAAAAGACAATCTTGAGAGGTTAACCCAAAATTGAGACGTACCTATGTTTCTTTTTGAAGTCGCTGAAGTGCTTTCTATTAGAAACACCCCAAACCTCTAGATTATCGTCACTTTAGATAGGAATAAAGTTGTTTGTTGTGTAACGGCGAGTACTTTGTAAGTTCACGCTGCTAAACAAGTTGAACATCTTTTGAACGAAAAAGTGTTGAACAGAATATCTGAATGTTTCCAACACATGTAATTAGTTTGCTACCAACCGATTGGCACTGAGGTCTTCTATCAGTGTGCGGCAGTTTGAAACTGGCTGATAAACAATTACCTCTTGTTATGTTCTACTAAGGTTAACTGTTTCACTTCAACGCTCGTATTCTACTAACAAACCCAACGATTAGACGGGGAAGATGAAAATGTGTACATGCATGTCTAGTGTTTTATAAGCATTTCATTTGATTTTATCATCAATACAGATGTGTATGTTCCGTTGAACATTGAGGTACCTTGTAAAAATTTAAAAATCAATAATTCGTGCATGTAAAATTTTTAGGCAGCACAGTTTGCATGTGTCCAATGGTCATATCACGATTTTTCCTACTTGAACACGGACTATGTCACACAGTCGAATTTTGCCTTTTAATGGATCTAGAAATGTGTACCGTTGAAAACAAGAATTTTCAAAGCTAATAGAGACAAATGCATTAGGTTTCAGTAAATGCGTGAGAAAAGACTGGTAACAACAGTATTTTCAGAAAAATGAAATATTTCAAAGTGACAGCTTTCTTGGCTACGCAAATTCTTGCAAATACCGGAATTCCGGCTCCAGCGACGCTTGCTTAAGAACGCTGCATTGGCCGCTGCACCACCGACGTCAAATTGAGTGCGATATATATATATGTGAAAGTTCAACTACTATTACTTACGTTTCCCGGTCTGTCTGAGGAGACAGTTACCGCCTAATCAGTAACCTGAAATTTAGCGTTCTGTCGTTTTAAAATCATCCGATTCCTTATGGCTTTTGATGGAGGTTTTACATTATTGAGAAGTTGTCGAAAAAATGAATAATTTCGCGTTGTACAATATTCAGTGTTGGTGGTAATTTTTGTGTTCAAGGTGACATTTAGGCGGTAATTATCAAGCAGGAGCATCAGACTCCAGTTTCATCAACAGTGCCCAGCTTTGTAATAGCCGGTGATTTGCACCCAGGTTGTGCTTTCTTGCTGCATCCATTTTGCACGTTAACTGTGCAATAAATTAATGTGACCAGTACTGCTTGTCTGTAGAATATAGCGTATGATACGCCCATCAAATCTTCCAACGCTAAGCAGCAGCAACAGTTCTTCACGCATGTTCAATCAACAAGTTGGAAATCGAATACATATTACGGGTGGGAATCATTTTATTTATTCTCGCCAGTCATTTACTCCGTATACTGTTGTGTAATTTTACCGCATAGTGAGGAATAAGATAAGTTAACCCACCTCATGTTGATGAAATAACAAAAAGTGTTTGCTTCTGAGCACCTGTAAATGCTCCCATAGTTTGTCAACTCATATTCTGGCAGCATGGTGGGGAATACCTGTCAGAAATGAGGAATATAACTGCAAATACAGATGATGATATAATGTGCTCCGCAATTTCAATATTGGACCAGGTAACCAGCATTTGTGATCACGGGACAAAAGCACTACAGGCAAAGTGGTGGTCATCGCCACTTCGTTTGCCGACTTAATGGACAATCAACTGCACAATATATTCAGACGCGTTGTTGATCGAACAACGCACATCGACATTTCATTGGTAAAACCAACCGACAGTGATTTTGGTAGCTGTGATACACTCAGTCGTTTTTTTGGAAGGTGTTAAACGTAAACGGCACTCGTAGGGTTCTTCTGCATGTCACTACACTCTAAACCCACAAAACTGGGTGCATATGCAATTGACCGATGAGAACTACCATGAATTACATTGTTCAGCAGACTTGCAGGTATGAATCGAAAAAATACGTTTCAAGTACGGCAACAACTGCCTCTGTAACTCGATTTGTACTTCAGAATATTTGAGCTATAATAGTTTGTGATGTTCGATAGCTTCTGTCAGAAAACAAGGGTAAACACAAGAACCAAGTTATGGTGCTGTTTTCCATGTTAGACAGGAGTTTTACTGTCTCAAATACATAGGCATCAAGTATTTTGATGTTGCACGTTTTACTAGCTGTAGGTAACATGTTTTGCGCACTGATATCTGTAGAGTTTTCTGTAATTGATTATTTCCATAAGTGTTACTCGCAGCTCTCAATTTCGACCGAATATACTTCAACAGCTGTAACCTCACAAAAGAACATCCATGATGTTTGCTTTCTGTTCGAGTTTTAATAACATGAGTTTGGGTTTATTAAATTAGTGTAAAATGATTCAAGTGGTGCACAGCAATGCGTATCGGACACTCCCGTTTAAAGTCTACGTAATCTGCAGGTCTGTTTTCCAGTGACCTACGTACTATACCTTTGAGAGCAGTTTGTTATCTTAGGTTATCCCAAAATTTATAAAAGCACTGGTCAATTTTTTAAAAACAATGTTGGAATGACAATGAGTTTCTCATACTTGTTTACTGTGCTCAACTTTGTCACTGTGAGATTTCAATGGCAATGGGATTTTTAATCCACAGTTTACGGAACGTATTTTTCGACGATTATCTGACACCTGAATACACTGTTTTGCTTCTTTGTGCAAAATGTTTTAACCGTTTGAATAAAATGTACAGTGAAATTAAAAATCACTTTGTTCGACTAATTGAACTGAAGCTTACGTTACAAATTTATTAAGAAATTGGTAGGATGAAACGCCGTCAACATTCAGTTTGGCTCCTTTGTCGTTTGCAACTGGAAAGGTAACGTCGTTCTCCTTCAACAAAATCTATAACCTTGTAATTTTTGCACAATTTGACTTGACAGGATAATTGCGATTAATGACAAAATATGATGCTGCGTCCATGTTATATGGACTGTGGGAACGATATCTACTTCCGTACAAAAATAATTTCGTCAGGAGGAAACGTATAAAGTTTACTAAGGAACTTACTTATTTTATATCTTTTGTCATGGTCTGGTATACACAAATCTACTTTTGTTTTTGTGTGGGTCGTAAAAATAACTATAGATCATACAATCGCAATGCTTTTGTGAAGAATTTGCGTCTTCACAGCCCCACATGGCATATGATGTTTTGGGCATACTGTCATCATGACATTCGATCAACCGAACATGATCGAGTTCTGTTTATCTGGTAATTTTGCCGAACAGTTATTGCAGATATCACCACCCCATTTCCGATTAATTCACTTGTAGGTATTCTATTCTAAACATTGCTTATCTTACCAATGTAACCCAAAGTCGGATAGGATGAGAAGATGGTAAAGAAGTGAGATATTGGGCTATGATTCTCCCCCATGTTTCGCTCAAACGAACTTAAACCTTCGTGAGGTTGGTTAAGCTGTTGTATTACTGAGAATTTCATTAAAATGGTGTTTGTTTTAATAAACTCCACTGAACAGTGACCAAAAACTACCTTTGGATATATGCACAAAATGTGTTTTGGCTGCGGACAACTGCAAAAATTTCCATTTGTCCATAGAGATATAAAAATCGAGCAGAAAAATATTAACATTGCTTACGGATACTGACTAGTATTTAATTAATGTTTGTTTTTCTCATTTCAGATCCTGTTGGAGCATTTAGAAGGGCTTGTTGCCAGACATGAACGATCACTTAGAATGACAGTTGTTAAACGACACACGCTTACAACAAGCACCTCCTCTACGTCCATTCCTTATGCAACAACAGTCACGGAAAGTCTGCCTACAGATACTGAAGTTGCAAGCAGCGGCGGACAGCCATCCCTTTCGGGTTCAGCAAGTCCCTCTGGGATGGGAATGAGCTCTGAGGTGGAAGTTCTGAAGGCACTCAAATCGTTGTTTGAACACCATAAGGCACTAGATGAGAAAGTACACGATCGCCTGAAGGTAGCACAGAATCGAGTAATAGAATTAGAAATGGAACTTGCTTCCACCAAAGCTGCCAAAACTGCTGTGTCTTCTACTTTGCCACAAAGTAACTTGAATTCGCATGAAACACAAACGGATTGGTGTTGGTCTCCTACAACCAAGTCTGACGTTAGGCATCTTTATCCTTCAGATTCTGTCATTCCAAGTGAGTGACAAGTTTTGACGGTTTAATACTCTAATAATCGTGCCACTGCAACTGATCCATTATGCAAAAATCATTCCAGCTTTTTACTAGTTTGTAAAACAGCGATGAACTGCATCACACATTTCGAGAATTTCTTCCATCACCCCAGCTTCCAGTTTTTAGAATAATCAAAATGACTTCAATGTTTTTGTTACTGTGAAAGTTTATTGAGGCCATCGAAATAGTTTTAAATCAAACTGTATTTATGATTATTCATTTGGTATAACCTGCTACAGTTGCATTGAGTCTGGTCATTATTGGATTACTATGCCACTTTTGAAGGATGACAATTATATCTCAACCAGGCAGATTGTTAATTTGTTGAATAACTAAGTTCCAATTCCTGTTGAAGAGAAAGTTTTACTCTTCAAAAGCTGCCGGATAGATACCGACAATAACACTATTGCACCCAAACAGTGGTCAGTTATCCTATGCACGGTAAACCTAGTGATAATGGTTGGTTGGATGGAACAGCGGAGTTTTACATTTACAGTCTGGAAGTGTACGATTCGCCAATCAAATTGAAATTTCTTTGAATTATGGGTGACCACCGTAGTTTGTTCCTCATGCACACCAATGTACTTGAACGTACACACAAATCAGTGGTTGTTTCAGCTATACTGAGCGTAAACATCACAGCCCTGTGAAGAAAATAACCACAATTCACTAACTTGGACATGTTTTCTTTAAAGACCGATTAGAATCAGTCGACTGGGTCGTTGTTTAAATGAGTAGCAATGAACATTCATCGTTTCAGTTGAAAATTTGAGATGACAGACAGACTTCAAAGTTCAGGCAGCTATTGACGAAGGATTTTATTAACCACAATGATATGAAATTGTAATCGTTTACGACGACGAACTAATTCATCGTAAAACGGCCGACACTTTTCAGTCTCTGCCATCTAATTTGATGAAAATAATACGGACGTTCATCGAGAATATACATAAAGTACGACTGGTCATTTCATTGACGGATGAAGAATAAACATTGGAAAATATAACTTTCTTTCGCAGCGGATATCTGCTTTAAAAACAGCGGTAAAAGTAGTCATTGGCTGATACAAACTAATTGGATGTTTTCTATAACACATACTGAAAAATAAAATCGAGGACAAATAGGTAATTGCCAAAACAGTCCTCTAAACATTAATACGTCAGCTCACTAAAAAGTAGTCACTAGAAAAAGGTAAGAAATGTTAATGTTGTCGGGTAAACTGTGCTGATATCTGTAAGAAAGATCTTAGTCTGCTGAATAAGGCGAGGGTTTGTTCAGACCAATTGTCTTGAGTACCTTTGTTATTCAGCATGATAAAATTTGATTTCTGCTTCCTGTTTTATTTGTAGAACTATAAATAGAAAAAGTATCATGATGTAAGTCGCCTCAAGCCAAATCATAGACAGACAAAAACCTAACAGTACATTCTCGAATATATCCGTTTGAAACACATAAGTAGCATAAGATTTTGGTAACTACAGTCAGCTACTTAAGAGATGTTCGAGTCAGCTCACTCAGATATATCTCACTCAGATATATCTGACGGTTAATGGGTGATTGCCAACATTCTGTATGTCATGCAGGATTGGCTGTTGTCCAAATCTGAGCTAACATTAATCGCGTATTTAGATGGCTTGACTTGACATTACACGCCGTGCGCTGAAATTCATATGCGAAATGTACGAAGACAAGACAGACAAAAATTGTGAACTTGGAATGCCAACAGTGGTAAGATGACTGTTCACTTGTCGATAAACCATGGTTACGAATAAATTGAGCCTTGGAATTAAATTCTGATCATAACAGGCACCTTCTAAGTTATGCAACAACTTTCTCAAATTCAGTTCAGGCCACTCAATTTATCAATTCAATATCCAAAGAAGTCTCTATTCAGTACTGAATCGCCTGATAATTAGAGACAATTACGCATGCTTATCTACAAAAATAGTTGACCAGTGTTGTCGAATAATGTAGTAAATGGTTAATTCAACATTCACTATGACAGTTACGAAACTATATTTGCTGCTAGGGTGAAGGCAGTCTGATATGGTCTTTCTGCAAATAGCACATCATAGAGCTATTAGCATCAGCACATGGTTGTAACAGCCTGAATGGAATTTCAAATATTTTGTGCATTTCAAAGGAAAAGAATTAACCAACTTTTACTGAAACTTTTTTACTGTTCAAGATCGATCTCTAAGGTGCGTGATGAAAACAACCAACGTCGGTAGATTCCACCAAATACCCTTGAACTGTCCACCGGATAATTTGTCTAAACCGAGTGCAGCAAAGTAGTAGTTGTGCACAATATGATCAACTTGAGGCTTAACCGCCTTGGTTAACGCCGCTGGAATAATTTAAGACAAACCACGTGTTGTGCGGTCCAAACGACATCCACCGAATTTCGAAAATTAAGCCCATAAACCGCATTGTGGTTGATGAAATATCATCAGAAACAAACTAGTTTGCTACTTTTTCTGACTCACGGCTTGTCTACTGACAACTGGTCCATTTCCCAGTAAAAATAGCAAGTAAAATTGAAAGGGTTACCCGTAATTATTGTAGTGACGAGACCAAACATTTTTCACTCCGTGTACTTAATTTCGCGAGATTGACACAAGCCGGTATTTGCTTTATATTAACTTCGTTGTTTATCGTCAATAAGAAAATATTTGTTAAACACAGACTGACCCGTCTATACACTACTCTAAAACAAACTTAGTAACTTACTCTACTTTTGATTTCAGTTAGCAGTTCTCTACCACCAACCTGTTCGAATGCTGACGCTGGTTCCCTCGATGCCTTGGCTACAACTCGCGTCTTATCAGTCTCTACTCCATCATCTCCAAAAGAACGGAATGCTCTTTCAGTATCTGCCAGTGCTGCAGCCGCAGAAGCAGTTATCCGGATGAAAGAATTGCAAAAATGCTTAGAAGAACGTGTAAGCAACTTGGTTAGTGACTGGGAAGTTACGACACGGTCCATGCAACAAATGAAAGTGACGTTAGAAATGACTAAATTTTCATGGAAGCTGCTTGATTCCCTTGGATCGACGGAACCACATAAATGAGAACAATTTCCCTAGTACTCATAGAGTGAATGGCGGTTGTTAACACTGCTTAAAAATGTACACATAGGATATCAGAAAACGAAATCCAATACCACGAGGGTTACTTACAGCCGACTCTGTTGCCAACAAAATAGTGCACAAACTTGAGCGGAGATTCTGCCTTGGTGATAAATGCATTATTGAAATTGTCGTGCTACTGTATGAAACTCTCCGGAATAAAATTAATAACCTGGGGCAGCATCATCTAAGTTCACGATTACCACCAGGATTCGAACTTTTTACGCAATTGGAGGAAACAGGATGCACGATTTGGCTTAGACCTGTGCACACAACTCACTACCAATATTGAGTACGATCAGAATTTGCCAAAAATTATCAATACAAATAGACAGAAAACCTAGTTGGTTTCATCTGCCCTAATTGTTGTTTTCTCTCAAAAACCTTTCAGTCAAATCGGAATTAAGTTGTGTTTGCCAGCACGTCAGATTTGTTACGCCAGCTGCCATCTCCTGGATGGTTGAGACAAAAAAAAATGAAGTCAGGGCTTGTGACTATACTTAAACACTGAAACAAATGTTGTCAACCGAACTCGTGGTTAGCAAGGTTGAACGAAGTAATAAGACTACGTACAGAAACAAGTAATGCAAACCCATTGCCGATGTAGACAACTGAGAAACAGTGGAAGGAGAGGTTTTGCTGACAGATGAATTGGTTCACCATGAAATGGTCCTTACAATGAGACACAGCGAATGATAGCAAAATGCCTGTTGTTCACTCGGGTTAGGTAATGTGTGATGATTTGCACAGTCGCAGACGAGCGTACACTGTTTAACTTACTAATATCCTCTGTTCTATGTTGTTTCTAACCGTTGTGAACTGTTTATGGCAAAAACACTGTAATTCTGGGTCATAGTACTTCAACTATGGGGGTAAAACCGCAGATAGAAAAGAGCTAATTGTGATAAACGAAGTTATATTGATTAGATGCTAGATTGCGAATTTCGACGAACATATGGAAAAATTATTTGCATGTCGCCTGAAAATGAATTGATGACAAGTAAAAAAATAATTTCTAGTATTCTTGGTTCGTTGTACAAACGCACACTAACAATATTTGTACGGATTCAAATAAATTGTAACTTCGAAGAGAATGCTTCTATTTTGAAGATATATTTGTAATCCATAGCTATCTGCTACATAGTCACATAAAGACTTAAATAAAAGGTTGAATGTTTTATGCTCTACGGTAGATTATCGTCCTCATAAACAATAAGATATCGTTTGAAGATATAAACAAAAATGTAAAAGAATACTCGTGTTTGCATCGACTCGCAATAGCCTTGTCCATTGGAAGCACTACAAGCATCAGTGATCAACGGGTTGTGAATAAACCCTTAGTTGTCGAAGACACTCTGCTAAATCGCTTAACCGTTCAGCAGATACCGACAGAACTATTTAATGAATTGAATCGTTACTTTCCGTCAGTAACTTCCACTACCGATAATTAACAGTTGCCACTTGCAGCTATCTGTTGAGGCAATGGTTCAACTGATAATTCAACTACATTTAATTAATTCCATTATGAGATTTGTTTTAAGAGTGGTTGAGTATCTGCAACTACAATCACGATTTTAGTTTGTTGGGCAGCATTAACTTTTGAATTTTAACATTTTTGGGGTAACTTTTTATGGGGAAGAAATTTATTGGATATTACATTCCCATGTATGTTTCTATCTAGGTGATGGGGAGTCGTTGGTGAGAAAGTATTCAACTGTATCGTAAAATTATTTAACGAAGCATAACACTAATCATATATACCCGACATTGTGGTTTAGACAAATTCTCACTAGTTGTTCTTCGAAATACATCTCAGACTCATTTATATTTGCTAAAAGCTGTATTGATATTTACATGACTGGTTACTCCTACTGCTTGATTTGCACATGACGAGCTCAAAATCATTTAGTATGTTGAAGAACGTAACGCCCCGCACGATCTTCAAAATGCAAGTTATAGCACAGTATACCATGCAATAATGAAGGGTACAAACGATGTTGTTCTTTCTAGTCATACATGACAAGCTTTTCTTGATTGACGCGTTTACGAAGATTTTGATATAATAGCTTTCAAAATGCCATAATTTCCGTGCTACGTTTTGTTCTCACAACAGACCGATGAACTTCTAATGGCCCGCAGACAAATTATTGAACTGACCAGTCGTTCAAAAGATTCAACCGATTCGCTCGTATTTGCAAAAAGTGAACTTAAACGAACATCAGAACAGGTGAGCAATTAGTAATTGGGATCTGTTATCCAAATTGCCATGACTAAATAAACTCGGTTAAACCTACATGGCTAATATCGTTGAGAGATACTTTTGCTATTATAACGTTAGTGTAATGCAGTTAACAGAGTTCGATCAAAGGAACAGCAAATGAAAAGCCCCTCACTTTTTTCAGTGCACATATCGCGTCGAAATAAACATTTGTCTTTAAAAAACCAAATCAGTGTTGTGCCGCATGTTAACTCTTAGCAGTGGGAGAGGTAATTAGACTGCTAGTTTAGTGCAACAACATAACAGGAGAGATGAGGTGTTGTTGTTAATAGGCAATTTAAATTCATCGTTAATAGGGAAATATTGCGTTTACTTAAAACGGAACTCCTAGGTTTTTTGGAGTGACGACCTAGTAACATATTCATTGGGTTTTCTCAGTAAGGTAGATTTATGTTTAGATGATGAAGTAAAGAGGTCATTGAGCTAGCAAGATAATAGCGTGATGCGAAATGTTTCTACTTACAGACTTTGAAAAAAGCAAAAGATCAACTTCAAAAACAAACAATTAAACGCGGGCTGCTTTTGAAGTATCACTAATCTTGAGTTTTGAAGCACAACAACTCACTTGGTAACAGCAAATTACATTAAGTGAGCACTGGGTGTTGCTGATTACTTATGACTTGGTCACGTTAAACTTAAGGTGATTTCCTTGTTTGTACTTTTTGATCGTGCAGAGTGATAACGGTTTGTTGAAGATGCCTGCCCGAAAGAAGGTGCCTAACAATGGTTTAACGGGGATCAGTGAGCCCATTTAATACAGCTGTCGTTTTGGGACTCTTCAACCTAAATCCCCAAAACTATGGTGACTCTGCAATATATGACGAACCATCAGTAAACGAATGCTGACTCTAGTCAAATTAACGGAAATGAGTCACTCTAGTGGAAAAAGAAACGGTTGCTCCCAACGTAATTTTCGTTTAAGTTCACGATTACGCTCATGAAATGTGTAAATTGTTTCAAATCACCTAGACCCAATGATAACTCTTTAAATCCACCCAATATTTCAAGGATGACTGTGCTGCCTCAATTTTAAGTCAGTTTTGCGCCAAACTTAGTGTTCTGCCGAAGTGACTTGCAAACTAGCGTGCAAGATTATAAAATGCAGTGATTTAGTGAAGAATCAATGGTGTCTTACAATTAGAAAGAACAAGGAAAGCCTTATCTTGACTCTTACAAAAACGCATTTTTTGGTGTATGGGACAAAAGCAAACTGCCTTAGCCATTATGATCTGCTTTAACTGGTAGACGGAGGGCAGCCCTTTTTATGCGTTGAACAAAAACTAAAAAGCACGATTTTCAGTCATGTGAAGACCAGTCTGAAGCTCAATCCTATAATTGCACTCAAAGACCAGAAACAGCTTGAGAGATGCGTTCAGCCGGCTAGTTGAGTGTAATGGTATGAACAATATTAAATATATAATAACCATTTCTATTTAAACCTTTGGATGACAAAAAAGTTCGAAATCGTCGAATGTAAAAGTGTCCACCATAATCATGCGAACATCTCCATGAGAATATGTGCAACTCACGACCGTAAAATAACTTGCTAACAATGCGCACAGCTTAAGGAATATGGCTAATGCGGTTGCAACGTTCGATAAACTGCGACTGGTTTTATCGATAAGGTCAGTGATAACTGATCAATAATATTTCTCAGTGCACTTCGAACGACGCAGTAGTGAGTTATATCTCGTTAGTGATGAACAAAATGCCTGTTAGCATATCGATACCTTTGAAAAATATAACTTTTCCCCCCGCCACCATATGACGATAACTTCATTCAGATCGATAACGAAATATCGGTACCGCGCCTCCAAGATATGATGTTTTGTTCGTAAACCACACAATGAAAGTTAACTGACATTTCTTGTTGTTCTATATTCGAGAACGAATCCCGTAGAATTAATTACTTCATGCTGATAGTCGGATTGTGGAATATATAACATTGAGAAGTTACATGATTTTACCTTATAACTTGGGAAGAACCCTTGGGTTACGGGTTAAACAATTTAAATTATGATTTTGTGGGTCATCATTTACATATTTATAAGCCTGAGCATTACTGTCACAATGTTCGTGAGATGTGAGCAAAACAGAGTAGTCCATGAAATGGTGGCCTACTTGACAATGCCTCAGGATTGAGTAACCCGTCCAACATCCCAAATAACAGATCGACTTTTGAAATATGTAGTTCGGTTTCAAAAAAGTTACCTACTACCATCAATGGGCTTGCAGAGCAGCTCATGTTGGCTGCATGAAAATACGTTTACAAATTAAGGCCAAAAGCTGACCTTGAAATAGTCATATAGCAATAAAAACGGTAGTTTACACAACTCTAACATAGAGCATATGTTAAACATTGAACAAACGTCTAAGTTGTTTTCCATTGTTCAGACATAAAATGTGGCATGGTTAGTCAGATCTTATGAAGCCCTATCGATCTAAATGTAAGCATATCTTTAATGTTTTGAGAAAGAGTTTGTGTTAGATTTAGCCTTGATCTCTTAAGCAAGTTGTGGATGAGGTAATTTGGTTGTGCCCAATGTGAGGTCATTGACGCACTGGTCAATGCGGCTGCCCCATAAAAGCACGGTCGTTATTTAACATTGGTTTTTACAAGTTCCCACGTGATTGCAACACAAATTTAGTGATTGTTTACGAAAATGCCCACTCATAGTTTCTGTCTAAGTGTAAAATCTTCGGTCAATTGCAAATGACGACCTTTCGAAGGCTTACATAGTAATCGGAGTCAGTAATGTCACGGAAAATCACTTTCAGTGCACAAATGTCCTACGTCTTTGTTAGTTGATGTCGCTGGTAAATAATGTACATTGGTAGGTTTGCGAATGGTCTTCCATATTTTCGTTTCACTTTATAGTGCCAATTGAAGTATTTGTTTTTTAACCCTGTAGACCGTGCTGAGTACCTCATCAGTTGCAACAAAAGTTTCTACAGTAAAACACAAAACGAAATCTGCTAGCGTTGTTCATCAAATATGCAGAATGTTATATCAGAAAAACTGTTTTCATGCAGTTTGTTGAGTTTTCCGAAATAGTACTTATAATCAAACAGAATGAAAGCATCATACGATGGACTAATTGGTTTTTGAATACGGAAGAGCTGACCAGCTGACAGTAGTGAAAATGACACGATACGATGCTTTACAGCATTGATTCGACAAGCTCATAGTTAGTGGCGAAAAGAGCAGGAACATTATGGCCTGGTAGGATGTAAATTTTATTCCTGCATCGGGCGATGAACTAAAAAGTCATCAGCTATCTTACAGAAGCGTCAGCCAAAATAAATATAACCGTTTTAATTCCATCTTGACTGAAACAACAGTTTTGCAGGCCCTACAAATGTCTGTAACATGTATAGTTTTACTAATCCGCAGAAGCTTTCTTGAAAGTAACTAGAAACAAACCAGAAGGATGTAGTTTTTGATCTGTCTCTAAAACCTGTCATCTCATTGATATTTTCGTCACAGGTAGAATAAATTAGATCAGATGTCGTGTATTCACTCCCCGCCTCGAGACATACGATGATTGTCCCATGAAGTTACAAATTCCAGAATGATTTTCTTTTTCTACAATGAATAAGCCTATGGCCAGTATTTATGATGTTTAGCTCAGCAATACGCGTCAGTTAGTATACCTTAGAATATGCTAAAAAGATGCAAACGTTTTGGTACACTAAAACCAGGCAGTAAGATGTTATTTACCTGGAAGCTTATCTTCCACGCATCAGGCTGTTTTTCATAAGCCTTTTCACTGAGTTGACATCAGCAATGCTATTCAACTCACCGTTGATAAACTTTTCTAGTTATGCGTCATTTGAAATGTAAATAAGTACATAACCGACCAGACATACCGAGTATATCAGCCTTGCGTATTACGTCTAAAATAATTTAACGGTTTCTATCAACCGATTTTCAAACATTTATAGATCACAAGAAGCAGCCAACGACAAGAACGAAGTAGAATAGCCGGAGATGATTTTATTACTGATGCAGAAAAATTTGAAATGTTTCATTATATAACACACTCAGAACATGGAGCAAGATTAATAACAGAGAAGAACTTTTTTCATAACCCGCAATTATTGTATACCTATCTTTTTCGAATTGGATAAAATACCATTGGATGGTGAATCCTTTCAAAGCTAGTATCTAACTAGACAAACAAAAACAGTCATTTAAAAATCATTTTTTGTAGTTTCTCATAGTCCTTAAAGATGTGCAATAGGTTATCGCAGTTACTACCCCCATAAGCAATAAATGGGGATCATAAGCTGAAAAACATTACATGCGGATTAACTATCGCTTAACGACTAAAATTTGCAAGCGATTATTTGGGGCGACTAACTAGATTCAGTAGGTCAACCATGAAATTATTTATGAATGCCCTCTGATGAATATAGGTATGAACTAGCAGACGCTCAAATTTTGTTTG
Source organism: Paragonimus skrjabini miyazakii (assembly GCA_014338405.1). Lineage (NCBI taxonomy): Eukaryota > Metazoa > Platyhelminthes > Trematoda > Plagiorchiida > Troglotrematidae > Paragonimus > Paragonimus skrjabini miyazakii. The sequence continues at coordinate 63,842 of JTDE01021156.1, read as the reverse complement.
TTCACGGTTAGTGGGTTACTCTTAGTAGGATAGTTAAAGAAGGTAAATATATGCGAATATTTGTTATATCCATTTACAGTTTTGTTGCCTGTAGCAGCAGAATGACGATGTAAATCAGAATGAAGATAAGCTACTATTCGTAGGTGACGAAAAGGGGAATGAAGGGTAACCATAAAAGTTCGAAATGTTCGACGTTATCTTTTCATATTGTTAGCACATCCAATATGTCTTATATTACAACACATCAGAAAGTGTTACATTCAGTTAAACCGGATAAAGGGATTGTTTGAAGTGGCAACTGCCAGGTTTTGTCTGCGTGCTTAGACAATTTAATAGTCATTTATCAAAAAAGTGTATTAGTATTTCGAGTTGTAGTAAAATTGTGCGTTACTGTGTATATATGAAATGAAACTCAATTCATGGGAATTGTGAGTAAATTCAAAAATATCAGTAATTTAAAACATCCACCAACGTTAAGTGGTCTGTGTTTGTAGAACTCATGGAACAAACCTTTCAAAACGTGAGCTGTATTTGATAAAAATAGTTTATGTACAGGTCATTGAAAATTTCGAGTTAATACTTCATGTATTGATTGATTAGCTTACTGTTAAATGGCCGGAAAACAAACCCGGCTCTGAACGCTGTTTTATTCAGGTTAATGTGATGAGATAAAGAAGAGATGTTTAAAAATGTACCGTTTGCCATTTTCTTGAACAGCCAAATATTTAAATGTTTCGAGATAGCCCCGTATAGAAAGTGGCTTTCGCACTTCCACACAACACTCGGCTGGTTAATTTCAAAGTGAATCACTAAGAATCACACAAAACTTAACGACAAACATTTCATTGAAATCAAAGCAAATAATCTTCTCACCACTATTTTGTATCGATCCTAAAAACGAACGAGTAACAAATGTCTTACCCTCCTTTGTGTAAAGACTGAAAATTATCAGATGTAACCATTCCCACTGATTTCAGTTTTCTGAAATTTGACAAGTTGTTTCCGAAAACAGTATTCGTCAAATTGACTGATGCGACTGTTTATCTTGATTTCGGATTCCGAACACTGCTAAAAAAATACTTGCCATTTTAAACTAAGGGGAAGTGAGTGTTGTCACTATGAATGTCATTTTAATAAAATAGAAAAGCTTGTAACGATTTATCTCGCAAGTAAAACCAGTTGTTGCACAAAACAAGATTGATCGTGTTTGACTGATAAACAGCAGAAGTATCCTATAACTCCTCACAAAACGACCGGCTAAAAATCACATTTCAATGGGATTATATTTAGATTATTCTCAAGAAAACATATGAAAGAACAGAAATGATTAACGCATTACTTATTTTCCAGCTTCCAGCAAGTGACCGTTATTGATTATGGATGAGATATATGTCAACCAGGCAATGTTTGTGATAAATACATTTATCTGATTATGGGCTCAGTGAATTTTGTAACAGAAAAATAGTTTCAGTATACGATGCAGGTTGGGAAAGGTTATATTTTTATAAGGACTTTGCAAATAATATCTTCTGTATAATGGTGTTTTATTATTAGAAATCACATTGCTGTCAAGATCAACGTTAGTAAGCTTTTGCAGATTTGATTCATCAATCGGCTTGTGCCATTCGTACTGTGATAGACATATATATGTTCACGTCCCATTCATGAAAATGTTGAGTATCAGAATAAATAATCTGTAGTAGTGATACAACCTACGACATGTACACAAACATGTGTTGGGTTACTAAAAGCGTATAGGATGTAGGGAACTTGATGAATATGAGTTGAAAATCATTCATGCATGAACGCGGTTTTCACAGTTAGACAGATCTTTCAGTCAACCCCTTCCGAACAAACACATAAGAATGGAGTTTGTCGGTAACACATTTCCCTGACTAGGCCGAGACCAGAATACCGGCCAGGTTTTTCGGAGACAACCTTCCTGACCAGTATGCCACAGACCTCACACTGAGCAGAACCAAAATAGAATATGCGAACCGACAGTCAAAATGTCAGTTGTCATACTATCCAATTATATCGACTGAAAACAGTAGATGTCTTGGTAACACCAATCGATTACATCGCTAATACATCTTCTACTCAAACAGAAGTCATAAACGTCGTAGAGGATATTGATAGGTAAGTTGGTTGTTGGTCCATGTTGGAATGTTAACGTTTAAATCAATTGTGAATGACGCTAATCTCATATGAACCGATTACCACACTGCTTATCAGTAATATAAATGTTAACGGTGTGCCTTCGATGCGATAGTTTCGAATAATTTAATGATGGTGGCCACTAAAACCTGTTATTGTTTGCTTGGCGTTTTTATTACACTAATGTGCATTTTGCAACAATCTCAAGAAAATTGTCAAATTGTTTGTTAGAGTCTGTCTAATATGTGCATGTTACAACATTGGGGCGAGTAATTCTAGGTGACACAGGAATCGCAATAAACACGAGCTTCTTGCTTCGCAGCCAATGTTTTTTTAGCATTGTGCTATAAAAAACAATGGACTTCAACGGCTATTTTATTGCACAACAAAAAGTAATATAAAAAATAACGAAGAATCATCCCAAATAGATGATCATTTTGTCTTCCCAGACTATCAGAATATCTTGTCAAAAGGTTAATCAACCTGATGAAACTGCAATGGGCTTGCTGTTTCCTTTTTTTAACTTTGTGTATTTTGTCCACGACACTAAATTTTACCAAAGATTACATAAAAATTCTAAGTCAAATATCACTCACAATTGAACGCAACGTAAACATTCAAATATACTTTCCAATCAGCCTTTTTAAATAGGAAGCACTAGACTCAAGTCTCGCTTATGTTAGAGCACGTAAGTAGCACATATCATCGCCATGGCTGGGTGATTGATGGTTGACTTGAAACCAGCCAAATCTCCGATTACTCATCAGTTACCTAATCCAGACCTAACTCAGTTCACAACAATGAGACTGAAAACAATGAATCGTTCGCGTTAAACTTGAGCGTGACCTGCTGACTGAAGTGAGAAAACGCACTTGCGCTCTACACTTTATTACCTAAATAGCTCTCCTGAATGGTTCATTTATGTTTTCATTTGTGACACACTAATTTATATTGCGGAACGTTTTGCACCTAGTTCTGTAATGCAGCGCAAAATGGTGCCCCACAAACGTGCCTTTACTGATTTATCTTCACATGTCCTACTGACATCCTGCATGCCGCAATAAGAACACTAATCACTAACAGTACTTCAGAACGAATGCTCCAATGACTTCAGTATTTTATCGCGTTGAAAAAAATTATTTAAAAATGGACCAGCGTACAATCTTAACTGATCCGGGTTCTCACAGGCGAACTAGGGGTGTGTTGTAAATCATGTGGGAAATAAATGGAATTCGCGTTAGAAAGTTAGACAAACATGTTGCGTTGCTACATTTACTTTGAAAAACAATTATAACAGCTCTGCAATCTGCTGTATTTAGCATGGCAACTCTCGGGAGCTTTTATAACAGTTGGCAATGTAAATATAGCAATGTTGGTAGCCACTTTGAAAGAACGATAAAAGACATATTGACTGTAGTGACAGCACATACGCCTACGAAGGTGGACACATGAATATTGTAAACACTCAGGAGAGATTTGACTGGTATAACAACTTATAATGTCGACTGTCCACTTTTCAATCAAATGTAATTTCATGTTCAATCATCCCGTTATTTCATGTTTAGATTACGCAATAAAAACTTAAGTTAGTTGAAACCGTTTCAAATTCATTTTTCAGTCACCTGGACTCCGCTCTACACAGTTTTCAGTAAAATTATGCCTCTTCATTCCTGCGGATTTTAGTCGAAATTTTTTTTAATCCAATAGATCGCTCCGTTATTCAAGCGATTTTGCAGTTTTATGACTAAAAACATATGCATATATCGTTCCGGAGTTTTCAAGTTTCTCTTTGTGTTTTTGAATTTAAGTTCTCGTCTGAAGGTTATTTTAACCTGAGCGTTTCAGTTCTTGCCATCGACAAGCAATTGTGCATTCACACCCATGTGAAAACTGGTGAGTAGTATGTTCATGTGACTTCATAAAAGGGGATTGTTACTTATCACTTAATTCATTTGGTATTTTAAGTGTGCTGATATTTTAATGAGAAGTTTGAGGTTGATCTATCCAAAGTTCAAGTGCACAGTGGAAGATATAACAAATTTAGACTAAGAAGTAAGTTGTGGGCGGAAATGGAATACGCAGTGAACAAGCTGATATGGAATTTCCTAGCAAACTTTCACATGTTTCTCCTAAACCTTATTTCGTTACAGGTTGAACGCTTAACTAAAGAAATTCTTGACTCTGAATCACGCCGAATTGCTCAAGAAACTAAAGCAGCAGAACTGGAACAACGTTATATGAAGGCGCAACGAGAAGTTACCTTGGCTCAAGAGACAGTTGACCGTCTGCAAGCTGAAATGGTCATCAAAGCTGCACAAAATAAACAGGTACTTTTAATTTAAAAGACTCATTACTCAGGAGAACTCAGAATATCACTCCTAAAGCCTAAGTATGAAGTGGGTGTGATGATTCCGTTTGCTTATTTTCGGCTACCTACAGAATTTAGCTAAAAGAATTGATGACACCTAGTGTGATCATTACCACGGCTTTGTAAATAAGTACTCCATGTAGTAGTGATTGACTATTTTTCACAAATCATCACAGCTAACCCGCAAAACTTCCCCTTACGTCATTGAACCGAACAGGTACGCACTTCTGATTGCGGTAAGGTTTCATCATAGCAGAATAATCATGACTTACGTTTCAAAAAGCTGAATGTATACAACATGACACAGTTCACCTACCGCCTTACAAAATTTCAAACGACGGTTGTCTAATCATTTAAATGATTTTACATCGATATTGGTGGGGAGTATTTTAGAGTTCTATATACAGATTCCGAAATGTTTTTCTCCTGAACATCAAACGGAATCTCGTTTAGCAATTCACAATGAAGGTCATATGACTTTTGCCCTGGAACCGGACAGAATGATCATTGTTGTCTTCAGAAGAGATGACTATCACGTTCGCTTGTTTTCTATGTATGATTAGCATCACAGCCCGCCATGAAGCAAAAACTAGTTCATCTACTTCACAAAAGTATCTAGAAAAAACAGTGAAGTGCCGGCTTCGTCAAAGTCGCAGACACAACCCCGATGACAACGTGAATATCGGGTTTACTGCCTTCTTCCTGCTAACAAAT
>JTDE01021156.1:15138-58503 GCA_014338405.1 Paragonimus skrjabini miyazakii | reverse complement strand
CAAGTGGATACATGTTTATTTGACATCTGATAATTTGTTTGTTGGTTAAAGAGGTCACACGAATCATGCAAAATTATCCAACGTTAGTTAAACATGTCTCGATAATTCATTTTGAAGTGTTGTTCTATGACGCGTATTAGTAACCACTGATGAGCATATTCTGATATTATCCTAGGTAGACTGAATCAAACTGATGTCAAAGAGCGCTGTTCCATGACTGAGTTAATTACATATATAAATCCGGCCGGAGGGTTGTTTACTTGATTCAAGTGGCTGAAATCGTAATCGTCGACCAAACGTCCAAGTTAACGTTACTTTCAATAAAGAGAGGGGGCAACCCACTGGGGCCAACTCACACTGTCTTTATTAATTTGTGTATCAGCGGCGAAAGGTTTATCGGCAGAACCAATAGTTGCTTGAGGAAAAACTTGTCAAAATGGACTCAGACTATGATTGTACAGTATACTCGCTTCCTCCCAGGATCATATGCACTTCCGGCCTCGCCCATTGCCAAACACTTGTTTGTCACCGCTTATCGGATTAATTCCGGTTCAGCGCTCAAGATCATAATACCCCAGGCTTATTCGTGTTTTGTGCATTTAGCTGAGGTGATTGTGGTCAACCAGCAGTGCGTTTGAAAAAACAATTATGTGTAAGCTTTAGACCCCCACGGACTTAATAGTTTGGCCCTGTTGTCCTCCCCCCCACTAATGTCATATGTCATACGGCATTTCTTTTAAAGTTGGATTACAGTTTAGTTTAAAAAAGACAGCCTATCATTCTTTGTTTTTAAATTCGACTAGTGTAACTCGAAGACCGATAGCGGTACCACTTTGTTTGTTTTGATTGGCTGTAACGCAAAACAAGACACTATTATATGGTTAAAGTGAATTGACAGTGAAATATTTCGAATTGAACATCAGACACACTTGACTCTAGTCTCTGTGTTTGGACAAGTCACTCTGCTGGTTGGTGAAAGATGGTGTTTGACGATTTGTGTGTGTGAAGGAAAAGTTACTACAAATAAGTAGAAGGAATTTTCAATGAGGCTGCTGGCTGCATTCATATCAGCAACGAACACTGAAACAGTTTGAAACAATAGTCAGATATGCGCAGTTAGTGGCATGTGGAGTTAACTTTAGAATGTAGATAGGAAACTGATAATGCAGGTTGCTTCTCATCTATGTACCGATGAAGTAGTGTGTAACACTTTCCAACCAATTCATTCGTGACCACAATGTTGAAATGTGTTCCGATTTCAGCCGATAAAAAAATGGTACTGTCCACATACTAATCTGATTATTGCGTGACTTTATGTGAGTGAGTGACTCCCTAGACTTTCACCATTGTTTGCGGAAGATGTTGACCCAAGGCATAGAGTATTTTGTTGTTAACAATCATTGTTTCCCTTTTCAGTTACACAGTTACACGACAACAACCTCCACTAGTCTCTGTGCATAAAAGACTTCTCTGAACTCATAGTTCTTTTTATGCCCCGTTTCTGACACACTGCCAGTGAACGTTAGTTTTGGTAGATAAAGACGACATGTTCGTTTGCATGCGGATTATGGAAGCAAACATAATGGGGAAAACTTGAGAGTGCAAGGTTCAACAAATTCTTCAAAGAGTTTCGAGGTTATTTGTAATATTTGGCGACGGCTGCGTAAGTCGTAGACAGACTCAAACTGTCTGCCGCTGTGCTCCCTAGGTCTTGTTCGCGCACGGACACAAGGAATTTTGTGTTGCCGAAGTGATAGTCAGCACAATTTTGATGACGAATATGCATGACTTTGTACCCGTTAACACTGAACAGAAAGTTATTTTTTATTGAGTATTAGTCAATTCATCCGATAAGGTTATTACATTTTCTGGACATTAATGAACTCCCGGAGTTGGTCGTCGACGTAGAGTAACATTGTTGATTTGACTGTGCTTGCTGTTTCAAAAACAAAAAATAAGCATCAAAGATCCCAAGATGGTTCTTCGCCGAACGCCGCTGATGGTATGTAACCGCTCTGGCTTCTTCCCATTCACTTTGAAGTTAAACCTTCTTTCAGTTGGTTAACCCCCAAGCCACGTGACTAAATGCTCATAAAGGCCATAACTATTGAGTTTCCGTAACAGGACTGAACATTCAGCCCTATCAAAGACCCTGAAAAAGTCAATATACACGACACCTGTGACTAGTCCTGCGTTGACAATTTCCGTCTAACAGTCACAAGCAATGAGGAGGTTCGTGACGCATAAGTATCCTCTAAGAAAGCCATGCCATTACTTCGTGATGATTTAGAGGCCTTCAGTCTTTCTAACATTTAAACTTAGAGGCCTGTTTGTCCTTAACGTTACAGAAGCTATCGAACAGCAAGTATTTTGATGTGCCTATAATTTCTAAGACTATATCGGAAAGTCTGGCAAATATTCCGGAGTACATCTTCTAGGAGTAACAAAAGAATAATGGTGTATTCTCCTGTGAAGAGGGAAAGTTTGTAAATTTGATAACTGTTATACTTGTTGACAAGCTTCTTCTCAATCAGTAATAAGGACAGTCAATGACGAAATGATATTCCGAATTAGTTAATCCACTAAGCCAGATTTCTTGTAATCACGGTTCGTTTCACAATGAAAAAGTTATTTTTCTGCTAGGAATTATAGTTGCGAACATTTCTGGATTCACAGTCTCAAAGGTTTATCTTGTTAAACGGTTGACTATTTGCTGGTGGTAATTTGTTTTTCTCTACTAAAGTGTAATGGAATCGGTATATTAGGTGAAAGCACATGCTGAGTTCAAACAGAGCCATGGGAAAAAATCACTCTGGTTGAGAGCCGCACACTAGCCAAGGTGTGATTTGACGCTTAGATTACGTAGTTGGTTGAACGACCACGTTTCATAAAACACCTAAGTACGATGCTCTTGTCTGTTTTCGTTCGGCTTGAATGATTATGAATTTCTCATGTTTTACGGTGACCATAACAACTTTACTGAAAATATTTGACGTTGTTTTTGGACGTCAGCGGCAAGCTAAATACATTATGAGGGTAAAAATGATCAGGCGGTAACTAAAATCTTTTCTGTCGTCATCCTAATTTCAAGCAACCGAATGGTCTGAAAAGTTTCAAATTTAATCCTACTGTTTTTGAACATCAAATCTAAACACCTTTCTGTGGTTGTCTTTTTCTAGCAAGCTGCCTAGTTCAAGGTCACGTAGCAATTGTCACTTCAACTTTCGAATTGGTTCTTTTGGTTGGGTAATTAAGCTGCATTTATCCTGATTCAACGCACAATTAAACATTTTAAAATTATGACGTGGTTTTTATTGACAATTATTCCTTGTCGACCAAAAATCTTGCTCAAATTAAAGGGGTTAAAAGAAAAATGTGAAATGCTGTTCAAACTTGTTTCTCGTAACAGGTATTAATTGGTCAAATACAGTTATTCTGATAACTTTTATTTTCTTAAGTTATTTCCATTTTATTACGCCAGTATGAAGAAAAGACTCGAGCATTGTACGCCCGTTTGGAAACTATGGAAGACGAGCTGATTCAGTCCCGACAAAACACTTCTATCAACTATCGCGTTCTTTCGGCCACTTTGGATGCCACAACGGATGAGGAATCGCGTGAAGACGGTCATTTGGTAAATGAACAAAACTCTGAATTTGATGGGAGTCCGGTTCAGAATAGAGACAGTTCTGATATGGAAACTGACAGAGAAGAACTAACAAGTCATGGCGATGGCACTCGAAGCTCAGAAGAAACAAGTACATCCCCCTCACAAACTACAAAGTCAACAGTTGTGAGCGTAAAACATGTGAATTCCATGAGGAAGTCGACAAGAACCGATTCAGATATCCCTGCATATGCGGAGCGTACGAAAGAGTTGAATGAAGAGCTCAACGAGCTACGACATGAATTGGCACGAGCGCATGAGCGAGAGTCAATGAATGAGGATCACATAGCAAGGTTATCAAGCACGGTCAGTTCTGATAGAGCTTAAACGTACAGGTTTCCGGCAAATTCAGTATTTCAGCTTTATTTTCTTCCATTGTAAAACTGATTGATTTAAGCTGTGTGGTTTTATCGTTGTTTTGATGAACCAATGGAAGCTTTTCTGAACGTCATCTTATTTAGGCTCATGCTGGAAACAAGAAGAGTATTTTTATTTATAGGAACGTAACTCACACAACTGATATCACTGAAGCTGCGTATTGAGCTCTTAATATATCCTATTTGTGAAACAATAGTCAACATTTTGATTTGATACATTGCAACTGTTGGTCTGCATTCAGTCAGGTGCTGAGTGTTTTCCACGTTATGAACACAATACTTCCTTGTGCCCAGTGCAACAGTTTGGCATCCAAATCAAGGATGAAACGTGCATTTGATCACGTTTTCTACCAAAAGGAAAACAACTGACTGATCACTATTACATACTGAAGACGTACTGCATGTGAGACAGTGGCTTGTGGTCAATAGTGTAGACAGCTGTTATATTTCATTTTTATCAGGTTATTAGAATTACGTGTGTATATCTGGGAACCGGGACAAATTACCGGGCCATCAAAACTAACAAATATTAGGCTGATGTTATTTTGTTGAATCAATACATTTGTAACCAAAGTCAAAAGAAGCCGACTGAATATTCTACGTATTCGACGAGCCAATGATCATTCTCGATTTATGTTCGAGTTACGACAGATGAATTCTCAATTACATAGCAATATTCAACACATTGCTCAACACTTTCAGGGAGCTCTGTGCTTTCCATTTACATAGAAGTCTTAATCGTGTATTAGTTGACTGGCATTACCAGGATGGTTGCTGTATCCTTTTGAGACGACCGAGCAATTTTAGCGTTAATCACAACCTACTGTGGCTGAGCATTCACATATTTCTGTCGAGTCTAGAGTAAGATCAGTGACTCAATAGCTAACACGGGGTTGACCAGAGTCGAAGTCATGTCCATTGCACAGATATGCATTACTACTAGTTCTAAGAGCAGCAAAACTGAAGTACGGTGTTTTTTCTCGAATGAAGCTGGAAATTCAAAAGCTGCAATTGGTCAAGAGTCGTAGTAAATTTACGTCAATTATATCCCCTAGTGGTTAACTGCAATTAAATTATTATTGATCAAAGTCTTTTATCACGAGCGTAAATCATTTTACCAACTAAAGATGATTAGGGAAGTATAAGTCAGCGGTGATTTGAAAAACCTTTACGTCGATCGCGTTTTGAGGATAAATTTGACTGTGCTGACATTTTCAGTTGAAAATGATAGAAGTGTTGTTGCAACCATAACACACTGAAAAGCATTGAGCAAGAAAATCAAAAAATATCTGGTTCTGATTCGTTACCGTCCAGGTGGATCAACTACTTCGAGAATCAAACGAGCGATTACAAAACCACTTACATGAGAAGATGCTCGTTCTTAAACAGAAACAGGAGTTGAATAAAGAAATTGAGAGAATTCGTCGTCAACTACAGTCCACTATTACGGAAAGAGAGATCAACATGGTAGAAAAGAACCAGTTGCATCGCCAGTTATCCGAACTAGCCGCTGCTCTTCGACATACCCAAGCACAGCTGGTCACTGCCCAGATGACTACGTCGGCAGCAAACGCAGCCATTATGGCACTTGTCAAAGCCAGCAAATTGGAACGCTCATGTGACGAAAATGTTGGGAATAACTTGGAACACGGACATCAGTTCTCCCCAGTAACCACCGCTGAAAATTTGACACGTGAGTTTTGAATATCTCTTATGAATTTACGGTTTATGTACCAGTGTTTTGTTTACTTTTTATCTTTGTATAACGATAATGACGACCTGTCAATAGCGAATTTCTAACGATAATTGGCGGATTCGTATTGTTAGTGGACAATAACAGCTGTGATTTAAGTACGGAATCTGACAAAACGTGCTGTGGATTATTGTCTCACCAAGATAGGGTTTTGGTTCGTGTGTAGTGGACCTCTACGCAGTAGATGTTTTAGTGCGTGGCGCGTTCAATCATCAGTCATAGTTACGCGTTAACCACCCAGTTCAATCAATTGTCACATGCATCATCACGTTATCCAATTTCGTGATCGCCCAACCAAAACCCGTATGATGCGAATGTTTTGTATCGACCCAAACCAAACAGATATGTCGTTCTTCAGGACGAAGCAGGTTTTCAGAGAATAAAACACCTCAATCTGGACAACGTTTTTGAAGGAGCTGTCCACGCCGGCCTCGATCATACAACAAGTTGCCTTCCTCATAACATGGATGAAATGGTCAAATAAAACATGTTGACAGGAAGTCGAGCGACACGGCTCAGTAACAACGCCATAAAACTGAATGAGGCCAAGCGACGCTTATCGCTTTAACATCATGGCTACAAAACGTCACCCCAGAATCTATAATTGGCGCAATAAATTTAAAAGCACAGCGTGGCGTACCTCATATTCTATGGACAAATTGTTAGGTTTGGATCAGTCTCTTAGTGGTTTGTAAATCTGCTTCGGTGATGGCTGCGGCTTCCGTATTATCTATCGTTTGGTGAAAAAACTATCGTGATTGCACAATCATTTAGGGAAATATCGCATTTTTACATTGTCTATCTGTACACACCAGCGCATACTGGTTCTCAGTTCTCCAGCATTGCTTTTCAAGTGTTGAAACGGTTGCAGAGACCCGTCTTCACAGCCGGGTGTTATCGATCGTAGACAGTGGTGACCAAAGCACTGAGCCGTTGGAACCGAGCGACTACACTGGAAATGCGCATACACCCCCACCCTGCTCACAGCCAGCTAATCTGGTTCCAGATGTGTGTTGTGCCCTCACGCGACAGACTGGGTGAAATGTCGTGCCTGTTGGGTAAGCCCTTTGGTTTGGTCTCCGGATTTTGTTTCTGACCCACGGCTGCAGTCTTCTATGGCGTACCTGTCATGTTCGCTCTTTAGAGGAGTGTGAACCACCGACATGAACTTCGTTGGTAGATTTTTTGTTCCCTAACAAACGTGCTGCGATAACATGGAAAAGGTCTGGAAAGTTAACATTAGGATACAGCTACGGACCTACCCCCTTGTGTATTTGGTGTCAGCCAAATCGTCCTGAAAACGGACTGTTATGACAGGACTATCTGGAACAGATAAAAATTGACATTCATCATCCCATCAATTGATCGTCGTAGCTACAAAACCCTCATTGTGTAGCTCAGTAAGCTTAATTATGAAGCGTTTCATTTGTGAGAAATCTGAACAGTGGCTGAATTGAAACCGGCGTCTAGGCTGCTTGCCTAGTTGCAAAGCCAGGCCTGACGTCTGAAAATTGTATTTTGGGACACCCTCATCCATCCATCCAACGTAGGCCATACAGTGAGAACAAAACAGAATGACGTGTACACATCACACCCACATATATCAAAATTGAACTATCAAAGTCCACGTAGATTTTTTAACCAAATAGGTGAAAACAGATAAGATGGTGAACATAATCGCTGTATGTTCCACCCCGGTGTGCACTTGCAACCTGATTTTGAAACTTTTGACACTCACTGAACACGCGGCACGTTATCAATAACTAAATCAACATTAAAACGTGATTTACACATACTTTCTGCAAAATAAGTTTTTGTTGCTATTTAAAATGGAGGCATATTTTTAAGATAAACTGATGCAGCAATCGAAAAACCAGTACAGACTAATTCTCTAGTCAGTCAATTAGTTTTGTAAATATCAAGCTGTGGAACGAGTACAAAGTTGTCCTATTCATTCTGGCAACGCATGCTAAACTGTGTGAATTTTATGGATGGAATGCTGTTTCGAATGACTAGTAACCTCTGTAATGAAATGTATGTATTAATATTCTGTTTGCAGTTATTAAGCTGGAGTTTTACTTGTGGTGTTGGTTGACAAACAAACAGCATTTTCAAAGGAAAAGTATTTTTTTCATCTTTCGCAGCCATCGGATTACCATCGTCTAACACACAGGACGCCACAAATATTTTGTCACAAGCTATTACATCTGCCTGGTTTGGACAACCTGCAGACTATCCAGCAACAGCGAAGAACGTGGTAAGTGCTGTAGTATTGACAGTGGATCCTGTTTTGCAAATATTTTGATGTCAGACTTTCATAAGACCAGTACTATTATTAAAAATGTTCGGTACTCAAAAATCCATTATCACTTACCGATATGTTATATTTTCCGATCCATTCATTTGAACATCTTTCATGTGGAATGATTATTTGGTTCATTATTCTATCTTATGTTATTGTAAAACGGCATGATGATGACACAGCAGACCGACACAAATACATTGCCTAAATGTTTTCAATCAATAAGCTTCGGAGACAAAACATGAAACTACAACAATCCCCTGTCCACTGGATTCATGCGGCAAACGGAAAAGTGCATAAAGAATGCAGTTAATCGGTCATCTGATTTGTCCCATTACTAACCACCGATCAGCCCACTGTACACACAAGGAAGGATTCGTGTCTGAGTTTTGGCACAATTTTGAAGTTGTATGGTAGAAATAATGATCATGGAACTAAACAAACTGGAAACTATTTGTCTACCAGTAGAATACATGTTTCTAGTAGACAAGTTTCAAAGAGCCCATCAGTTTTGAATGTAATCTGAGACACTCATCTGAAACGATGTGATTCAATCCTAATAAAAGTTGTGTAGTCAAAGTGGGTGTAAGAGTGTACAAAATTAGTAAAATGACTAAAAATGCTAACGGAAGTTAAGATTTATAGTTCCACAGACATGTGAGCGCATCCATTTTTCCTGTTAGTGAATGTTCACTGTCAGTCACTTTCATGGTAAAATTTCGAGTTGCCAAGATATGTGTAATCAATTTGTCTGACAGCATTCAGTGGATAATATGCCAGGCAATTCGGAAAATACGTTATTGGCTTGCCACAATTAAAGGTGTATCGAAAACAGACATGCTTTGACCGTGATCAACGTGTATTGGGTAGGCGATGAGACGCGCGAGTCGGTCAGGAATGAGCCCTTCCCTGCAAAATACCTGATCCATCATGGACACAATCTAGACGAGTGATAAGTTACTGTTCATGCCTTCGTTTATTATTTCTTGTGTGGGGTCGACAGAGGGATTTTCTGCCCCTTATACGTAATTGATGTTAAATAACGGTGAGTTTGATGTGAACGGCTATGCATCAACAGAAACGCAACTTGTGCATTCTTCAACACGTACCCCAATACGTAACTCATATCGCCCAGAATATTTTTTTAAGCATCCTTGGAAAGAATTACCACGTTCAATCGGGCACATGGTTGAAGTTACGACAATTTTGGACTGCGACATCTGACGGTACCGTGAAAATGGTCAGTTGTTACGATAGGCCATTTTGATGGTTAGCGTGGTACAGTACTTTATAACTGGTCGCACGTTTCTCTAACTAATGTATTGCAACTGGATCATCCCCACAAATGAAATGATGATCGTATGCCTACTGAAGTTGCGGAGTTCAAAAAGCCAAACCAAGCGCTAGGGCACATTAGTCTTGTCCTCGTTAACTTGTGAAAATGTGAACGAAATGTAACTTGACTTAGACAATAAGAGGACTTAAAACGGACAAATCGGTGAACATTCTGGGCTTTATCGAGGCTTGAATCACCGAAAAGACCAGTATGCCCCAACAATTGAGTTCTGAGTTAAGTCATATACAGATGCACGTTCTGAGAGATTACGTTTGAATCTAACCATCATCCCTCCCGGTGTGTCTTATGAAATATGGAGTGTGGTCAAGAAGGCTGCATTTTTGAGCGCCAGCTGTTACTTATTTTGTCCATTTTAGTCTCTTACGTACAGCCCAAACTACATGATCGGGGACCCTTCAGTGTTGGCCTCCACGAATCTCGATGTGGACCAGCTGGACAGTTCAGTGTCGGATGGGATACGAAACCTCCTTCTTGGTCCAGGTTATATTGATTCCTGCGCGGCTAATCAACCATCACACGAAACTCAGCAGAACATTCAGCTAGAACAGTTGGCCAAACTCCTGAACGACCAACAGAGTCAAATTGATGAACATGGACTGTGTCAACTAGAAACGGATGCTCAAACAAACGCTGAGTCATTGGCCTACATGATACAAACACAACTAGATGCTATAAACAAGGAGATAAACTTGATTCAAGTGAGTTGTGTACTACAGTATGTTAGGATAGATTGTCAATTGAGGTTGCCTGTAGTTATAATTAATATGTGTGAATTGGATCTCAGTTAATAAACGCCACTGCAAAGTGTTGGGTTCAAGTCTGGCTACGTGGTAACAAACTGTGAGCAATGGCTAGAAGATTATTTTTAGCGCGCTTTTTTCTCTTCTCACTTGGAATCTTCACACTGCTACGGTGTACTTTTAATAAGCTAATTTCAGAATGTTGCGGAGCTTATTTTCGATAGAAAATCATTTAAGCGTATATGGTATTTACTCATATTTTTTAGAGTAAGGAGTGATTATGAGTAAATTGAAGTATTTCTCACATTTGCCAAGGCAGTTATTGACATGCCTGGTTCAAAAATCCGAACACCAAGTCCACGTTGATTGAGCCTTGTTGCAAGACACATCACTGTCACGAACTGGCCATAGACTTAAATGATTCAGTCAGCTCTTTTTACATTAATATAGTTTAGGCGATTTTTGGTCTCTAGTTGTTTTAAGATCCAAAAATATGTCAAACCATCGTCGAGAATGCCGTGTCAAAAATCAATAATTTGTTAGCTTCTTATTTCGTAAATGAATTTTTTTAAATACATTATTATTACCAACAAATATTATTTCATTGGTAGTTTGTTAGAATAATGCCCGTTTGCCAGCAGGAACCTTCAGATAAATTTTATTTGCTTCCTAATTTTCTGAAATTATATTTGGCATTTATTACATGACCAATGATTTTAACTGTGCATTTCAAACAGAAAGAAAAGGCGAACACAGAACAACGAGCCGAAGAGTTGGAGGTTCAATTTTGCAAAGACAGAGAACGGCCCAGTGATAACACACCGCCCACACAATCATTTGGTTATCTAGCTGCTCAGGATTTTAAAGGAATCCGGGATAGTGAACAAAGAGTTTTGTCGGATTATCATCCTACAGTTGCAGTGCAAGATGAATCACGCAATTTGCAACAAGTTCAGGTCAGGTTATACAACAAATATTTTACTCAAACTCTGATCAAACGAGACGAGATAACCATAATTCTTATCACACACCTAAGAAGCTGACTTCGGTGAATTTACTCTAATTGATTGATCTTAGAAAACTGTATGATAGCGATTCATTCTGAATGTTTGATCACTGTATTCAAAACGATATTAACCGATTGTAAGTTGTAGTGTATTGAATTCTACTGTTATTTGGTTATATACAGAAGACCATATAAATGAGAACCTTCATGTACATAAGATCACTAACTGCATTAATCTGTTACCTTTAAAATTGCAATTGTCAGGAAAACTGCATACGTTGAACAAGTCGATTTGAAGGTCTGAAAAAATACGTTATTTCAGAAAGGAACAACCTTCTAGTTGTAATCGTGAAACGTATACATTCTTTAAATTCGATCACGTAGTAGGTACGAAAGTCGATTCCTTTTTCATCAGGTTTAGCACCCAGTAGAAATTCAAGTTATCAAGTTGTTTCATAGAGTGGATTATCGACAGTGTCAGTAAGCTCAGTCCCGTGTGAGGGAAAGAATTATTTCATTTTTGCATTTCAACTAATTTATAGGAAGAACATAGTTTACAATAAAACTCGGAAAGTTATAACTTATCCCTTGTTATTTTCCAACAAATCATGTTAATGTAGACTAATCACGCTCATTTGTAGCCATTGGGATTCAAATTAAAAAATCGCGTCAAATAATTGTTTTAATTGACGACACAGTTATGAATGCATTGTGACTTAACTCTCTAATAAGTTCTGAATTCTTGCAATGTGTTATTAAACGGAACGCAAGTGTTGGACTGTACAAAATTTTGCAACGACTGTTAACAAGATATCCACAACACTATCGTTCAGGCCTGCTAAATGGGTGGTTTTATGTTTTCTTCAACACATGCTTCACACGCACAAAAGATTAAGCATTTGGTCTTTCGAATCTGCTAAGTTCTTGGTTATCTGTTGGTTTTTGCAACGTAGCATTCAATGTAGCAAATTATGGCTTGGAACATGACAAACGTGAGCTGGGTATCTTAGTCATGTGGACATGCAGTAGAGTATTGTCGAATATCATGTAAACATCTTAACAGTTCATCTATCAAGTTACCAAATGCATCACTTCCTTTATTTACTGTAAAGACG
The DNA here is from genome assembly GCA_014338405.1 of Paragonimus skrjabini miyazakii. Taxonomy (NCBI): domain Eukaryota; kingdom Metazoa; phylum Platyhelminthes; class Trematoda; order Plagiorchiida; family Troglotrematidae; genus Paragonimus; species Paragonimus skrjabini miyazakii. The sequence continues at coordinate 46,186 of JTDE01021156.1, read as the reverse complement.
TTACAACTAAAAGATGTAAATTAATTGCATAAAACTACTCAGACTTTTTATTAAGCTCAATCAGGTAGAGCATTAAAAACACTAATTTTGCAGACAACTTTTATCCGCAGTGTTTATCCGTTGGGTAATTTTCCATCCCAAACAGCTGACCTACAAGCCGTTTAAAATCACCGCTGTTAGTCCGAATTGAAAAAAAGAAGCAAACTACCATCATGTGTTCATTTAACCCTCACTAATTCATTTGTAAATCACTGTAGATAAAATTACAGCGGGCAGAACTCATAATTGTGGATTAGTCTTCCGTATATAACGTTATAGGAAAGATTGAAACCGAATGAATATTTAGTCAACTCTAAAATTGCACAGAAACGCTCCGGAGACGTGGTTACATTTGAAAGTTGGACGTAGTGTTTGTTTGTCATTTTTACCTGATAAAGATTTAAGAACGCTTCGTCTAATTTCAAGTGAATTAAAATCACATCCAACGATACTTTCCATAACGGCACTCACCAAAAATTTACCCCGTTCTTTACTAAGTGTATATTTCACAGTTTGATGTTATTATTCGCTTCTAGCATTTGAATGTGTCCAACATTAGTAACTATGATAAACCGTCTTATATTAAACAATTCAGTGAACCCGATTGCCACCCGTCTGATTTTATCACAACACTTGCACGTGACAATTCGGTTGATTAGGTTGCTTCACATAGGCACGAAAAGAATTTCAGATCAACCGGCCATAGATAACGCATGCATCATTGATGAGTTTGAACAAGAAAACCTGTGTATTTTGTGCTTTTTCGAATATACTAGACTGAATGGATTATCTTCGGACCAATACTTAAATCAGTTGGAATTAATGTCAGATGTTGAATTTAAAATCCTGATGGCAATGCACAGAATTTCTGTGGGTTTTGTGGATGTCATCCGAACTCCACTTCATTTCAACTCACACTGTACAACATTCTAATGTGCATTGAAAACTTGTCACTGTTTAGACACATCTGAAGTTAGTTCAAATAAATTCAAACAAACAAATAATGTGAAATTGTTCAGCTGCTGCCGTGGCTTCGTAGCTCAGCTAGTGGAGCGCTTGCCGCATTGAGGCGTGGTGTTTCTCTCGCTGTTTTGAATCCAGCCGAAGCCGTGACTGTTCACACTTGGGTCTCATCTACAAACAAGCAAGTTCACATATATTCAAAGGGTTGAGTAGAGGACAAGAGTAACGTATTGCACTAATGCTTCTATATCGAACATACGTGACTTCTCTGTTTCAAAATAGACTTTCCATACAACATTTGGTTTGCCTCAGCACAGTAGTAGTAGTTAAATAATAATAGTGAAACAAAAGTAACATAACCATAAATAAGCTTCAATAATAAGGAAGCACTCCAAAGCTGGCTGTAACTCTCCAACTTTTCCCACTGGGATTGACTGAGTATGATGTTGAGTTGGTCAGTGCTCTTCGGCAGCAGAATTTGTTGGCACATCATTGTCGGTGTCATCTTCCATTCCCAGGCATCAAAACCTTTGCATCATCATTTTTTATGTTTGACGATATCTTTATGAAATGGTTAATGGAATCTCTTTAGAAGTGTGCCTATCGAATTCGCCGGTGCTACCAGTAATCACATTTTCTCCCACAGTTGGTGCATTACGATCACGGCCCTATCCAACAGCACATCAGTCCAAAGCACTATGACAGCTTACATGTTTGGAAGTCCGTCGTTGTCCAGAGGTTGTCTTCCTGAAAACAGCTGCTTAATCGTCTCGCGGATCGTTGTATTTATCCTCTCTATCGCTCGTTCACGTGTATAATAGTTCTGAAGTTGAATATTTCAACTGCGACGAGATTCTTGTGAAGTTCTTTCGTTGCGTCCAGTGGGATAAGTCAGAAATATGGGTTTCTTTTCCAGAATCATGGCGAACAGTAAATTTGTTCTCCTGCAGCCAAAAGGCATGTTGCCTGAGATTTCAGTTTGTCAATTACCAAAGACTTCCGTAAATAATTGACCAGTCATTTTGATGAATTCTTCCAGTCACCAAACTTGCGCTGAGGATAATATTCGACTACTCTTGGACTGCTGGTGGCATGATTCTGTAAGCTGATTTATAAGTGTATGGCTTTCCAAGCCTCTGTCCAGCCCCAACAAGGCTGTGGAGGGCGTTACCCCGGTAACGACCTAAACCGGAGCATAGCTTTCCAAGCCAAGCCAGACAGTAAGCTGGCCTGTCGAGTCTGTCTACCAGCTTTCCCACTGCAGTAATTTCCTCGAGCTTCACAGAGTGCCTTCGCACAGCCCGTATCACCGCTTACACCTCGCCCTTGAGGAACATCTTGGGGGCCGCCAGAGTCTGCTGGTCAATCTTGACACCAACCACCTTCCAGGAAACTTCAGACATCGAACGGATGGGACCACGGTAGCTTCAGTCTCAATACTGGTCCGATGATTGGCATTTGTGGGCCAAGAACGTGAGTGGCATAAGGGTAATTTATTCAGAAAATCGACAGCGGGGTATACGCTTTAACATCATCTCGAATATAAATGCCGGTTTGCGATAACGCCACAGTTGCCAGTGCGAATCTCATGCACACAATAAACACCAGTTCTGGTCGCAGCATACTACAGTATTCCCTCTTTTATTCTACCCCGGGCTACTTTGATACTTAACTACATGTTTCCGCCTGCCTACTCACAAATGGTAGTTGAATGTGATCATCTGTTCACACCAGATTAGTTGTCAAAAAGAGGCAATGTATGAAATAAACTAGTTTTATTGTAGAGCATCATTCACAAGGAAACCAACAGTATACTTTATTTCACACTCCTTTTCATCTTTATACATGAGTTCCATAACTTTCTACCCAAGTCGCCGTCGCATTCGATACCCGCGGCGGAATAAATTTTAATACTCTATTCTATTTTCTTTACATACTCATCAACGTAAGTTTGAGAACCTGGGCACAACATTTTGTAATAAGTGAACTATCCTCTTTCCTCGCTTAAGTCATTCAAATTGAAAACGTGTGCACTTTTAATAATGCAATGTCTACAACATGAACCCAAAAAAAGTAAAAACACTCTTGGATTATGCCGAAATAGTGCGATTGTGAAACGCTTACCCGCAGCGATTGATACTGAAGGTACTACTGACACGCTGGGATCATGCTACCAGACGATTTTTGACCGAATTTATTGGAGGTCACACCGATCCCTTTATTGAGTACGTGTGGAATTTCCCAGAAGTCTTATTCATTTCCATTTTATGTGGTAGTCGTTAAAAAGATGGAGTTCGTTTGTGCCCAAATAGTCGTCTATGAAGACATACTTCGTTTCGTAGCTTGGAGTGAAGCCAAAAACATGAATACCCCTGTTCTGAGTTTACTTACGAGGTTGAACTGCTTTTCATTAAACTCTGTACTAGGTGACCCACAGTTTAACATACTGAGCTAAGCAAACAAGTTTGAATAAGGCAAAAGACGAATCACATGAAAATGGAGGCTTCGGTTAAACTGTTTCTGCATATAAATTGACTTAATGCCCGGGATCGCTCTACTACAGAAAATTGATTTTGAATGACAGGACACTCAGCCGCTCTTGCTACCAAATTTAAGAATACTTTCTACATTTTGAAAGTCGGCTTATGTTAAGTGATAGTGTGCGCCGTTTTTACCGTGACCCATCAGTACTGGTTCGAGATATATCAACCGAAGTTAATTAAGAGATCATAGGTCACATAGACAATCAGAGTATCTTTGTTATGTTAAACAGCTCCTGGTAGTTCATTACGGAACATTCTTCAACCATTAAATTTAATAAGCCTTGATTTATTCATTAATCTAAATTTAACAGCTCACAAATCGCGAGAAAGTTTTGTTCTCGGTAATTCATTTCTGGCGTTTGCATATATAAGAAGACGCATACGATTGCGACTGGTCGATCAGATCCTCGTGTCTGTGGACGCAACAAGAATGCTAATCGGTAAATTAATGTACAACGATGACGCAGTACACACAGTCAGTCATGAATATAGGAAAACCAACAAGCAGTTGCATGAAAACATAAAATGGTTATGACGCAAATCAGTCAACGAGTAGGTGGACATTAAATTTCACGGGCAAGTAGAGTAAAAAAAAGAGGTTTGAAGAAAAGGCTAAATATTATGTACCGAACGAGTTTCTCACCATAACTATGGCTATGGTAACTGTGGAATTTTCTTTATGTATTCTTCGGCTACACAAATCTGACTTCAGAGAGCGGATAGTGCTTGATTCTGCGGTGCATATGTGAGCTTTTCTGAGGTTAATGCCAGATATTTATTGTGTTTAAAAGAAAACGCAGAATGGTTGTTTAAAGTTGACCGTCTGCCCACTCTCTATGAGGCGCCCCAAAATTGGAATGTTGAAGGATATGACAGTACCATTATTGAGGGATTTTGGGCGATGTTGAGCGATGCACTGAGATACTGTTCTCTTTAAGTCCGATATACCTGACACTAGAAGTGTAGGTGGACTAACGTGTAACAAATGGTTCGGATTGACTAGATGGTTTATCTTTGATTTGTTAAATGATGGCCGGTTAAGTTATTTGCAATCAAACACGAAGAAGTTGTCCAGTAGTTTTATCGACTGCTAAAGTCTGCTGGAGGCTTTTGCCTCATTAGCCCATTTTATACTGGTGTTGTGACAATCTATGAGTGAAAAATGGAGAAATCATTCTCAGTAACTTGACTTGTAGGGTTATGAGGAAGTACCTAATTTATGGCAGGCGACAAGAGATAAGTGTCATTTTTATAACAAACTTGTAAAGAAGCTGACATTCTGCAGTACTATCGACATCAACAAAACATTCCACCAGTTCTGAGAAGTGTGACCGAATGACGTCGTAAGGATGTAGGATCTGCTTGTAATCAGACACTAGTGTTAGTTTCCTTCTGATGCAGGGGACCTTCCGCAAGTGATCCAATGTATCTGTTTGGAGAGAGTGAGGTAACACACTGACGAACCATCAAGCATTGTAGTCTTTAATAATTAAGTTAGGGAGCATCCTAAGTCTAGTGCAAACAGAAATGTCTGCTGTGGCCATTCGATTTTGTCTGTACGTTTCTAAACACAGGATTTATCAGTTCTTAAGTAACTCTACTCGTATTTGTGAGTGCATCAATAGCTGCATTTTGTAAAATCCTACGATTATCGACAGACGGTAACAGCACAAAATACGTTTTTTACCAAGTCGTTTGCACCGTTCCACTTTTGGTGACATAGTCCTGTTCGGTCATTGTAACATGCTTGAAAAATTGTTAACTTTATCTACGGTTCGGCGATACAGGTTGTCGCTAATAAGCATGCACCAAACTAATGTGTGATGTATACCGAAAATGTTTTGCTTTGTTTATTCTTGGTATGTTCCACGATATCATTTGCATTTTAACTTGTGTGCTATAGGCCATTTATAAATGCAACCGATTTTACCCAAGTACTCAGGCGATATGTAATTTTTTGGTAGTCATGTGAAGTAGCTCTACAAATTAACGCTAGCATTGGACAAAAATGGCTTATATTGATCCCAAAAATGTGCGTAATATTAATGTGTACGACAAGGTTGCTAACCGACTTATCCACATATCATTAGTGAATTATAAGGACACAGAAAAGAAGTCAACATGAATTAGCATAATTGCGGGTTGCTATGTAATTTTACGTTTTTTATTCATCCACAAAAAAAGCAAGCAGATGCATGGGTTTTTTTCGATTGCAAATTACTGCTCCTTCAATTGATCAAAAAAGACAGTTTAACGGCAAAATTACCCACAGTCCACTTTTACTCAATAAAGGCACGAACATAATAGCTGAACACGTTTGTTAAATCCTTTAGTTTGCAAACGATACGAGGTCACCAATAACTGGACTCGCCGGCACTCCGATGAAAGATAGAATGCAATCCTCTGGCTTTTTGAGCACTTCTGGACCGTTATATGTTTCTGTGACTGAAACGGACAGAAGAATAATCAGCCCGTCCAATGAACTACGACAAACAGATCAGATAAAATCACAGTCGAACACGCAGTTTTATGGATATGCTACCCCGACTTCGAAACATCCGCATTTCAATCCGGAATCCTATTTTGCTCATTACACAATGGACGAGTGAGTGGTTGTTTTTCACTTCCAATCAGGAGTCTCCTCTGAATAATTTACACTGAAAAAAAATAAGTGAACATGGTATAAAAATAAACTGTTTGACTATAGTTTACACTACACGTTATGGGTATCCTTGGTTTAACAACTTTTTGTTATTGTTTCGTTTAGTATTATCATCTATAATGCCCGTTATATTCCGTATTAAATGGTGTTTTTACACTTTTTTACAATCACACACTAAGCCATGTTTATTTCAGGACTTCGTGTCAACCAGGCACAACAGAGTTATAACTCAGGGGAAGAGCGTTCCTTTGAAGCACTGGTACGAAATAGTGCTGACTGCTGTTCTCGTCGGCACATCTTCCAGAATAGCATACACACGAAGTTTCAGTTCTTTGACCATTTTACTGGTGAGGTACATGTGAAACTGGATAGACGCTGCCTGAGTAGTATTTCCGATCCGCGCTCAGAGTTCAATCGATTGGGAAGATGAAACATTTCCAATGTTCACTGGGCAAAGTGACTGAAGTGAACTGAAATTTTTCTCTCACAACTTTCTATAGGCACTTATAATTGCGCTGGTAGACCAGTTCAACTTTTCAGATTGTGTAGATATTTAACCAGTATAGTCAGACCGTTCATTGGTTTCACCATAGCAGCTAGGCGTTTGTCGGTCTGTCTTCGAGCAAATCAATTTTCGAACTGTAGTGCAACAAGACATAAAGCCGTACTTGATTAACGATCAAAGGTTTGTCTGCGGTCACAGCTTATATTTATCTTCCATACGAAAACCTTTTCATCCGCTAACCTCAATACCGCTTTTTTTGAATCGTACAGAACAGACATTCGACGCATTGGATTTAGTCAGCGAAGAGGTGGCGGAATTTGTTATAAGTCACTGTCTGCACTCACCGCTTGTGACCTATGCAAATTTTGTAACTTGCCCTAGAGACAAAAATGCGTCACGCCTTTGACACTTACAAAAAAAATAGCTATGAAACATGGATTCAGATGAGAATAGCCCTTTTTAAAGGCATTCTGAAACCAAACAAAGAATAGTACAATGTACGATCTCTGTCTGAACCTATTTTGCGTCAATTTAGTAAGCACACAATACAGAACTGAAACAGGTGGATTTATCGTCAGTTCATCCTTCACAGATGGTGACCTAATCACTTATGGAAAAATTTAGAAGAAATTCTAAGGCAATAATGCTCTGATAAATTATTCTTCCTCAAGGCTAGGTTGATACTGATGTTGTGGTGATATTTGCCCCAATGAACTTGCATCAACGTGTGGAATTTCTTGAGAAAGCTGAAGAACAAGTAATACAGTTTGCGACTACTAACTGTGTAACGCAGGAGGACTTCAGTGTCCTGGATACCTCCTGACCTAATCTACACGTTTTTAACGTTGAATGCCGTTGTACACGAACTTAGATGGCTGTTGAATGTACAACACTCTTGACTGCTTTCTGAAGGCAACCAACAAGTGTTGCAAGACGTCTAGGTATAAGCACTTGATTTCGCATGAATTGAGGCTTGCAGAGCAGGGGCTAACCCAGTTTCACAAGAAGCTTACCGAAATTTGACCGCCTATCACTGCAAGCATGTTTTGTACTGACTAATTATAACGAGAGTTCAGTAGGTTTCTTGTTACTTACCGCCAGAAGAAAACATCTGATTCTGGAGTTGTGAGCAAATATGTTGACGTTTTTCATTTTAAAATAATTATTTTTCAAAACATATAACACCAGATGGAGGCAAAGTTAAATGCATTCAGTATCTAAAATATTCAAATGCCTGACATGTAAAAAACTCTTAAAGTACAAGTATATTATACAACCTTCTTGTAACCAGTTTTCGGATGCTTATCAACAAGCACAAGGTAAAAATTATGTGAAAATGCCATATACAAATGCATCAACTGTTGTACACGTTTCCGTTCTACAACCGCCGCCAAGTATACTTAGATACCTTCTGTGTCAGAATATGTTAATTAAATTTAGCAATCGTGCCTAACTGTTGATCCCATTTTGTAGTCTTAGGAAATGCGGTTAACCTCGGTACATTAGTGTCACTTTCTTGTATGTCATACTACTCAACAATACTGCAGAGTAGTACACAGCATTGCAGCACGAACGATCACTTCAGGAATGTTGTATAGTCGAATTCACAAACTCAGGTGGCCGGGTACACGCCAACAAAACGTCGATTTTTTCTCATTTTGTGCAAATATCTGTTGCAAGAACTACTACGCAACTACAATGTAGCATAAACTGTTTCCTTAGCTTTTAGCTTGTGATGATCTGCTGGACGATATGCGAAGGAATTCCAAAACTGCCTTTCCCCTTTTTGCACTCAGCACATTTTAAATGCTCTGATTCTCGCTACCGTTAATTGAGTGACCACCAACCTCCCATGAATAGTCTCATGAATTCACTGATTTAGCTATAATACTCTTGCATAAATAAATTGTAGTGGACTTTCAACATCCTCTGACACATTTAACATGCAATTCTTTTGTCATTTGTTTTTCAATCGCAGATACCCTGTGAATTACATATCAGCAAAGCAGCAGGTCCACCCACCTCAAACGTCAACAATCCCCATCCATTTCACTCCCGAACAACCGATACATACTCAAGGTCTAATAGCATGTGCAAAAGAAAGTGACCATAAGAAGTCAATTTTTGGTACTCTTGGAAAAATGTTCAAGAGACCTAGTGTTTCCAGTTACGAAGTGCATCATGTAGTGTCGAGTCAGTCAGGGACACAGGCAATATTTTCTACTCCACCTTCTAACTTACACACAATGGTTTATAAACAAGGAATGCAAGACCAGGTACAACCATCACAAGCATTTCAAAAACAGAGTGGTCAGTTACAGATTTATCACGATATGATTCGGGCAAATGCACAAAGAGGAATTGGAATGCCTGTGACTGGTGGCTATCCTCCAAATAAACTCCAAGAAAGAACTGCTTACCAGACTCTGCAAGGCAACGCTCAACTTATGCAACAATACCCTTCTCACCCATTTCTTCGCCAATATCACCATCTTCCTCACCATCTTCACAATATGCCATCGCGATACAGTCCACGCCCCATGTCGCACAACCAGTTGAACGCCAGTAGGACTTATGCAGCCGTCAATACACAACCAACAGAAACGGGTCATAGTGTTGGTACTGCCACGGAAATGACAACAGATGCCAAGCTTTTTTCACCACCGACAATCAGACAGCAGGGTAAGTCAACTTTAGATCCATGATGATAAAGTAGGAGTCAAAAGCAACAACGTAACTTAGACTACATACGCTCTATTAATACGTTTAATTTTCCTGATTACTTAACTGATCACTTGAAAACATCCGTGAACTGATTTATTTCGCTACATTCATCGGATGTGATTTCAATTGGGCCCAAATAATACCGGACGGTGATTAATCCACTGTTCTGAAAAGATTGCCTTCCTGTTCGAAGCGTGATAATTCTCAACCTCACTGCTTTCTCATCAAACAGCCATTTTCAGCATAACTGCAAGCACATAAGATGAAAAAGCAGGCCTGTTGACTGTTCACTATGTAACTTATCATTCTCTTCCCCATATATCGAAGTACCCAGAACAGTTCATAAAGTTCTGTAGGATTTACACACAGATGGCTCACATTTTGTTTGTATGGCGTACCTGTTCGATGTTAGGTTATCAATCATAACTAATGGCTAGTGAAAATCCTGACAGACTGTTAAGTTTGCACATCAGGTTTAACTCGTGACAAGCAGAGAAGATAGCATAAGTAATATCGACTGTCCACTGTAAAACCCGTGACTACAGATTTGGGCACCCTAGACAAGAAGGCAACGTCAATAGGCGGTCCATTTGTATTCCAAACTCACAGATAGAGTCGTGAAAATCAACTTCATCCAAAGCGCATACTAAGGCTGCCTTTATTAACCACTCTTAAAGCCGGGTCTTGTCAAAGGTTCCATTGGACATTTACATTAACCGGGACTGTAGCGATCTTACAAGACCGTTACGTGTCCAATTTGGTTAAAAAATTAATGTACAGCCGACCAGGTTGACAAAACAGGCCATACAGAATTACGGAACCTCAATCGGACAAAGTCCGGACATCCACAACTCCACTAGTGTCATAAATTCGTTAATCAAGATAAAATATATGGGGGTACTGTCATTTACAACGTTCCATCTCTCAAGCCTGCGAATAGCTGTAACAATTGCACTCCGTTATTTGAAAGTACGAAAGTTTGTAGCCGATAAGTCTGCACATTCTGATCTCAAAATGGCGAATATCTACAAGCTAGCTAGTCCAACTCATTTGGCACTTATTCCTGCACATCGAATTTTACAGGTTTCCTTTCGAACTTAAAGTATGATTGACCAAGCCTAAGTGGTTTAAACTACCATTCAACACAAAATTCCGGTTTGGTATCAGATTCCCTTAAGACCGTTATTGGAAAATCGAACTGGATCTTAGTCAGTTCCACGAAACTCACAAATGTTCGTCCGTCAAGAGTAACCACCAATATTCCATTAATGCTTCAAAAGTCATTTCAGCTTCATACGAAAACGATATACAGTCCTTCTCTTAACTAAATACGGCGGTATGAACAGTGGAATAATAGAACTCGACCAACTTCCAAGAAAGGAGTATATGCACTAGCCTAAGCGAGTAGTGGTAGACTCACAAGGACAGTGTTCTATCATAATCCTCACCAAGTGCTTGTATAGAACAGGCGCATTCGTTCTCAACGAGAAAAACTTTTTGAATGGTAGAAGATGCGTTGGGACTGTCCAGTTGTCCGGGAAGCCGCCATTTCCCAAAAAATACTGCGCGACAATAAGACAAACAAGGTACACTGTCAGCGACCTTCACTGTTGCTATAGTCGTATATTTCTCCGGTCTCCACGGCCGTCCTCAGCCGTCGTGACAACTGGTGTGGTCATCCTGACTACACGCTAAGAATGGATTTTTGTTAGGTCCATTCTTTTTGGATTTGCTTTGTTGCTACTTGCAAACCTTATAAATAAGAACGGGTTTTTGACTATGTAGCCTTCGAGCTGAGTAACATAAAGAAGCTCTGTTTAAAGGCCGGTCTTTTTCCTGTGTTCATGCAGTAGCCTCGGGTGGATGAGTTTGATGGGAAGAGACTAACTGACCGCATATACTCCGTTATCCGTCATGCTGTTATCCGCTGTTTCATTGACCGTTATTCCGTAAATCTAGTCACAACACCAGTGTGAATATAAATGAAACCTAGTGTACAGCAAAGATGAAAAAACGAGGAAATTGATATTTTGAGTTTGATCATGAACCGTCATGACTGACACTAGACGAACGTTTGTGGTGTTTCTCCTTATATAGACTGGCGGCCCAAAACACCTACTGTACATGATCCAGTTCTCCTAAACTCGCCTGAACCCGCATACTTCATTGTGCATTACAGCCACTTATCCAGTTGTCTAATCGGTGTCACCTACCAACTCATGTGTACCTCGTTGTTCAAGAACCGCCTAATTGAGGACGCCGTTTGCATGTTTATCTCTGCTGAATCTTCACAGATCCTACCCATGGATGAGTTTACTCACCAAGAGATTGATCTGATAACAAAGGGGTTCAAGCTAGACTTACATTGACTGGTTTTATAGCGTACAGTGCAATTTTGAATTCGTATTAACCCTACAGCACGGTTTCTTCTGTCACCAATGTCTATCAGTCCCCTGATCGTTTCGAATGAAGAAGCCATTAACGTTCTTATGCAGCTAGCATCATAAGTGCTTGCTGCCATCCCTACAGAGGCAGTACATATCCCCAGTACCAGCGCTAGATATGTCATGAGAACAGTCACTTCATACTACACATCGTGTTCTCAGAACTATCAAAGCTTTGTGAAAATAAGAATGTAGGTGCTGATCTCATCTCTACCGTAGTACTAAAGTTGTATGTTACATAGTAATCGAAATTACTGTGTAAACTCTTGATCACTGTCTCTAGGAAGGCAAGCTTTCCAAGGTCTCTATTTTCGTAGCTCACCGACTGCTTACACAGGGGATTTCTTAATGCCCAAGTAAACGGTGGAAAATGTAGTTTAATATATATGGCAACCGACGCAGTGAAGTGTCAACGAGTGGTCGAGGGGGACTGGTCCGTAATTTGTTGTCTCCGATGCTAGGAAGAATCGATTTCAGAGGCGCATAATCACCGCAAACGCAACTGGCTTCGTAAGACAATATCAACAATCGCGCTTTGCTCCTGCCTAACTCAATTACAACCCAGACCTCTTCGCCAGAATAACACATTGCCTTCCACACCTATGCACACCGTTTGTTGTATAAAAAAGAAATAAATTAAGTATACATCCACTAATCGATTTTTTTCGCTCTTTATAAGATCAGGCCTGTGTAGTATAATTCGTTTGTAACCTACCCATCTATATTTTATATTCTGTGACTGTATACAAAATCAATTCGAAACATATAATCAATACTATTATGGTTATTATGGTTATATTATTATGGTTATTACGTCTCGAAAAATTGTTTATTAATTAGCCAAAACTTCAGCTTCATGTAAAGTTGTACAACAATCTTTCAATTGAGACAGGTTCAAAGCGGTGTTACACGTTTTACTGTAAGGACAAATTGGTTGACTATTAGGTCGAATACAGACGCGTGTCATGCGGAGAAAGAAACCAAAGCAGTGGAACGTAGATGCGTTTTTAACAAGGGGCTCAACACAAGACATTTCTAAAATTTATGTTTTAATGAAGCACAACGGGACAATGAACATTACTCTATCTCGATGTCCAAAATATGGAACGTTCTGAAAGAAACTCTTTCTACTTGCCGATTAAGCATGTTTCCGCCGATATCAATAGGCTAAGATTGTGGCCTGTTTTATACAAACGAGCAGGAGTAAGTGATATTATGAACTGAAATTTACAAAACTGTTCTTGGCTTTTGCCTTCTCATAGAACTTCCAATCAGTCTCGTCCGGAAAGAAGCGCTTGGCTCGATATGCTCTCTTGTTAGAGCTCGCCGGTAGTACATCTCTGCATCACGACTAAGACTACAGTCTCGGCAGGCTTCCAACATAAAAATGTGTTAACCACTATGCCCTTTCTCTCATATCAGAAACAGATCAATAACAATACACAAATGCTCAATCCATGTATAGTCAAATTACGTACGAAAATACCAATATTTCGCCATATGTGTTCGCGCGCAATACTCAGACTGTTCATCTCCAGACGGTAACCTCGCAGATGGAAACTCCTCTGTAAACTCCAGCCAGTTACTCGCGGCTATCACTGTTATCCAATTTAGATTCACACAAGCCGTTAAAATGTTTGGGTGACCGATCGATTAATTATGAGTCATAACGACGTAGTTAGGGTTCAAATTCTGACCTTTGCGAAAATATACATTACTGAAAAACCGTAACTAAAGTGAAGCTTGAGTTTTGTACTTTTATTCTGGACAGACTGCTCAGAAAGTCCGTTGGAATGCATCAACCGCAAACCACTTTCAGTAATGTTTAAGTAATATTGACTAAAAATCAACCATTTATCATCAGCAACTCGTAGTAAACAGTTTGCTTCCTTGTAGATGGTCGTGGTTATCCTTCTCTCTGTACGTAGACAATAATCATTTTGTCCTACAGTGTTATCCTCAAAAAGAAATATATGTTTTTGCGTCATGAATTTATCGCCGACTAATATCTCACACCGTCTTTATTATACTGCTCTGAATGGTCAAAAACCGTGCGGCATCCAGATCATATCCCACTCTTTCGTACTTCTGATATAACAGGGCTCTTGATAATACCTAATTACTCTGTACATTTATGTGCTGAAGTCGTTGTTGTGTATTTGTTACCGTCAAGTATAATGTTGTAGTTCTATAAAATCAAGTAACAACCACAGATAGATAGTCTGAAAGTCGTCAGTTAATTTTAAACTCAGCGAACTGTCTACGCTTGTCCTTCACTCTTTATACGGGTGGAAAATTGGGACATTTTCACACAGGCTAACTTCAGGCACACGGGATCCGCCAAAATATCTTTCGTTACATCTGCTGTATGCTTAAGAATTTTAGTTCTTGGCAACATTTATCGATATCTCTAGGATATTGCCACGTCTTTCAAAGTTAAACATTTTACTTTTCTAATAGCATCTTTAATTACTTGATAACTCGCATTCATCCTTGAAACCCGTCATTTATAGGTTGCTAGGTATTCTGGCAAAGTATTAGTTTCCTTGCTGCCGTTTACTGTGGCTCAGATGGACTATCTTTTACTTTAACTCTTTCGTTACAAGCAAACTAGTGACCTTGATCTAAACGCACTTCTACCGCATGAGTAGCTCATAAAAGTAAAATCCAACTTCAGTACCCATGGTTGCGCAAATTTGCACTCATGGAACATCAGTATTTCCCCCTCTGCATTGTGTCCTTGCAACAAAAGCACAGCAGTGGCAGATTTAGAAGAATGCTTGACTAGCAGTTGACTCAATTGAGTTACTGCTGTGTTTCCACTTTCCGTCACATGGACCCGCAAACTTCCGAAAGTACTCAGTTGAGCATATCCCCATACAACTGTAAGTGAAAGTCCATTTATATAAGGTGGATAGAACAAAATGTTGATGTCGTACCCATAATAATATCGGAATACTGCCTAACTAACCATAGTAAATATCAGCCTTCTGTTTCACTGTTTTCTCCTAATATCTGCCTTTTTGATTAATGTGTCCGTAAAAAGATATCTACATGGCTGAAGTGGATCATGTATATCGTAATGCCTTCTTGTTGCAATTATTTCATATGGCAACATGTGACCGATTTTAGGTCCCGTTTAGCAATAGGTTATCATGTGGTTGGTCGCTAAAATACGCAACTCTGTCTAATGATTACGGCATCGGCTGCTTATGGTTTCACCCAGAGTGAACTCAACATCAGAGGATGAACGTTTGGTCAAGCATAGTATATCAAGTGAGGAAGTGAATAACATAAAAACAGTCTTTCGTTTTTCTTTGGAGAGTAAATCACTTTTACATACAACGTAGTACCTTAACCTACTCCGAAATAGAAATTACATATGTAGAAATTTAAAGCGTTTGTAAAGTTGATCCAATTCTTGTTTTTTTCTTCTTCTTTTTAGCTGGAGTACAAACTAAAAGCCCAATCAGAACGCCAGTTACCAAGAAACGCGATCAAGCACCAGCGGAAGATGAAAGATACAGATCCAAGTAATTTTTTTATATTTTACGTTTTTATAAATATAGCAAGTTCAGTGAGGGCTTGAAAACGAAAAGTGTGTGCTTTTTATATTGCCAGGATACGTCCACATTTTCCTGGATATATTAGTACGTAATACAGGCTAGTTGACTGTATCCTAACGGAGACGAATAATTTTCAGGAATATGCATGAAAAAAGCTCATCACTAGAGCATAGGATGCCTTGTGCATGTACATTTCAGCCAGATCTCATCTGTTTATCCACGAAAATTAACGCAATGAATTCAGGTCAGGCAGGGCAACAAGGGTGACAAATTCCAACTTGATCTGTGAGGTCATACTATATAAGACATAAAATCCGAAGTCCAGATGACGCAGCAATTGTTCGTTAGAAACGAAGGAAATGTGTAGAGTTCACAGTCTGTGACTCATTTGAGCGTTAGTGTTTACATTCAACAGTTTGTTATGGCCATTGTTGTATGAAATGTTGTCCACAACTGATAAAAGTGCAGATTACTATATAAGCCATTGAACATACGTGTTATTCCCAATAAACCCTTGGATTGATACTGTTACACGCACAGTTCTTTCACGGCGAGACATATTGAACTACTTTTTAGCTAGTATCTCTCTATCTATTGATACGTGGTCATGGTAAAACTGTTAGGGGATTTCTACATGGATCCATCAATTCAAAACAGCCAGAGCAGCAGAGTTTTGACTACGTTATTGCTTTATACTCGCAGGTCACATACTTCGCTTGTCCGCCCATGGCCTAAATTTGGTAAATGTCATTCCGTTCATATTTTTGTTCATTAATAATCAGTGGAAAGTAGCTAACATTTATAAAGTGCGCACGGTTACTTTGTTGTTTGACAAACGTACAGAAAAAGTGCATGCACAAAATTTTGATATAACCAGCCTATAGTTGAACAGTTGGCTGGTAACTCGTGAGCGTTGACAATGAAAATTCAAATCAACTAGTTCTCAGCGCGCTAACCATCGAATATTTGGTGTGCTGTAACATACGAAACAAGCAGTAACAACAACCAGTACGAGTCCTTCAGTAGCTTTTAATGTATAACAGAAATTTTTAATGTTTTTTGTGTTTGTATTAAACTATGCTAGGCGTAGTGAAGATTTTGTTCGACTTATAAACACAATGAATAACTTTCATCGAAGTGGGTAAGTTTTACAGGTATACACGTTTTTGGCAATTTATCACGAACTAATTTAAAAATATATGGAAAACATTCAAATTTTTGAGTCTTTAGCTTGTACATTGAGGAACGTTTTCTTCTATGGAATAGACTAAACCAAAAAGAGGGTAGAATATTGTCGAATTTTCCAAACCTGTCAGGCAGGAGCAACAAATGAAAATGGAAGCCATCATCCTCTGACATGCTTAAGCCTCAACTTCTGTGGCCTTATGTTTGAGTCAAGTCGACAGTGAAATTGTGCTGGAAGCAGACTGCTTGCTGACTACTATTTAGCTCAATGTCACTAGATTTGAAGGCCGGCCAGAAACCGCAAATGACCACTCCTGCCTTTGTAGACTGGCTATACGTCAATAATTTGTTATGTTTCTTTGTCCAAACCCCAACTGAAAGCCTACACATGGTAGGCTTGTAGGACGTTATGTTCCTGGCTGTGGACTTGGAAGACAGGTTGGCAGACTAAAAACTAGCAAAACCTATTATAGTTGTCTTGCACCCCGAATATAGTCATCATTGTGAAAAATGTGTATGTTTTCAATCGATTTGTTCATGTCGTAGCGAATTCCGCACGTCACGAGCATCACAGAGGCCGGCAACATTTACCAGTTACACTGAAATGCTGTAAGCTTACATTAGCATTATGTTGTGTGCAGAACGTGGAAAAAAATATCTCCAACATTTTAGTTTTACGTAAACTTTTCTGTCTAACAGTGTTAAGCACAGCAAAACATAACACGACCTAAATTATATGCAACTTGGGATGTCATGCACATTTAAACAAACGTACATCATTCGTTCATTACGCTGAAATATAATGTTCATAAATCCGCTTTAAGATGTTGAAATTTACGTGCACGTTGCAGAAATGAGCTACTGGAAGACGCAATTCTGTCTCAGAAACCATTTACCTCATGGACAGGACCAACGTTGGTCGCTTGGTTAGAAGTGAGTTGTTTCTCTTCGGTTAACCCTTCCATTTAGTTTTAAATCATAGAATGTAACAACCGGAATGATCTAAATTTATTCGTATAAAATAAAACGCATTTCTCCACTGAAGGTCGAATGCTGTCTTGTGAATATGCAGTATTGCATATTCCTCAGTTACCAACTTGCTAATCAACTCAGTCATTCAATCGACTTGTTTGGTGGGCGTCCAAATTTCCCATTTGACGCAATTCTTGAAAATCATGAAATGTTTTGATACTAAGCCTTTATTTCTGTCACCATGTAGTCCTGATAAACAAACGTTTAACACCGAACAACTGTGCTGAACTTACCAAAATGATTTCTTCAGCTTAACTGGTTTTATCAAAAAAGAAACATTATTATGTTCACCGTATATTTTTATGTCCGTTTTTCATTGTATTAGCAATATACTTCTGTTCCCACACTGTCAAGTAGTAGTTAACTTTACTCGGACATGTAAGATAAAATATATCGTCTGATCTTCATAAATATCAATATTTTGTTCTATACGCGTTCACTTTTCAGCGTTGGGTTGGTATGCCAGCCTGGTACGTGGCTGCCTGTCGTGCAAACATAAAATCTGGTGCAATTTTGGCATCTTTGTCCGACCAGGATATTCAGAGAGAATTAGGAATCAGTAATCCCCTTCACCGTCTCAAATTACGTCTGGCTGTTCAAGAAATACTCGCATTCACTGCCTCCCTAAGCAATCCGCTTACCAGTGTCAGAGCAGATCAGACTTCTCAAAATGTATCTCGTTTGCATTTCACTTCCCCATTGATCCAGGTAATCTACCAAAAAGTTTTCGATGATCCATTATTTATTTATTTCCAAAATGTATAATGCCGTTAGGTGCAACATTGCATCACCCTCACAGAAAAAGCTTTAATGTAGCCTTAGGTGAACCGATAATTCGGATTGTCAGTGCAATTTCTAACAGAAGAACCAATATTTTTTCAAAAAATTTCACTTTCATAATTTTCTTCGAAAGCCTCTTTTAACGACACAGATTTTGTATTCGTTAGTTGACAACTTGCTGCACGTTCAACTGATCGATGACTGCTCTGCCCTATTGATCACACCCACGCGATTTTGATAAGGCGCACGGCAGGCAAAAACAACTGTAGCAGGTTTAATCAGTAGCCGAATTCTGAATGGAAACTTGTACAAAAGCAGTCTTGTCAACCGGCGTCGGTTGTAGGAAAAATGTGACCAGAACAGTGTACATTAAAATCTGTTGTTTTAGCCAAAGTGACGATTATTTTGGAGAAAATGGTTTTGTCACCAAGATATGAAAATACATCGGTTGATCATGTGCAAAAGAGTTTGTTATGTATTCTGACATTTGCTTTTGAAAATAACACTTGCTTACTTGACACTGTCGATGACCAATCCATTAACAGCAACATCGAATGGATAATAAAATTGTGGACAGGAGTTAAAACGTACGACTTAAGGCATTATCGCGTTGACATTAGTAATGCTAACATATTTCCTTGTTAAGGAAGTTCTCGAAAAAATAACTAATGAATTTGTGGTCTAGCAACGTCATCTGTCTACTCAATACGGAGTTCGAGCTTCATTTCCAACTTCAGCCAATCGGAATGTGCTATACGTAGTGAGCTGCACTCAACATGAATGAAAATTTTGAAAAGACATACGATAACTACGCAAAAATATTTCATTTTTCACCTAGATATAGTAAACTCTAGCTGAAGTGCCGAATGCAAGTAATAAGTTTTGGTTTTAGCACAAAAATCGTAGTATTGGAAACTATTTTAAACATCTGCCTTTCCGTTTTGCCTTTCTAACAATTGTTTTTGTTGAGCATCTGGTAGGTGAGCTGATAGGTTGAATTCGAATCCCAGATATGGTGGTCAAGGGTTTCTTTCCAAGCACTGACTTGACTGAAACCATTCGATAAAAGTATTGATAAAAATAAAATTCAATAAACAGTAAACGACTCTCATTTTCAAGTTGAACATCACCCACAATTAATCGCAGCTGTCGCATCCCCATAGACTTTCCAGTCGGCCCATTTCGATAAGAAGCACTAGACTCGAGTTTCGCTCTCATTAGAGCTCGTCAGTAGTGCATATCATCGCCACTGCCGGGACTAGAACCACGGCCACGCTGTTCATGAAGCAGCCGTGTTAACCACTGCGCCATTGACCTCACGTTAGGCACGACCGAATTATCATATGTGAACGCTCAACCACTTTCGCTTGTAAGTAATGATCAGGTTGCTCGATCGTCTCGAAATGGAAACAGTTACTTTCTGTTAACTTCGATCAATAACCCCGCGATTAGGACTTCCTAGACAGGTCGAAATCTCCGATCTTGATAAACCTCTCATTTTAGTAACCTCTAGCTGTCTGGACCGTTTTAACACTCGACACATTTTTCACAGCCTGTTCTGAATCCTCCATGGAGTGTCAATTCTTTGTCGAATCTACCAGTAAAATGCTAAAAATAAGCCTGTAGTTTGCAATTGTTCTATTATTTTTTTTATTATGGAGTAAACATACTCTTTCTTTGTTTAATTTGTTAAAAAATACCTGTTCGACGTGGTTCTACTTCAGAAGTACGAGACTGAATTCTATTCATCTAACAATTGTGGATAAACGTTTAGTGGAATTGCGTTATGCTTGTAAGTATTCTGAATTGTATTTTGTCCATAAATTTTCATTCATACTGGCCTATAAATAACGTTTGCTTTGGATGTAAAATTGTGAAACTTATACCTCAGACAAAAACCAG
This sequence comes from Paragonimus skrjabini miyazakii, assembly GCA_014338405.1. Lineage (NCBI taxonomy): Eukaryota > Metazoa > Platyhelminthes > Trematoda > Plagiorchiida > Troglotrematidae > Paragonimus > Paragonimus skrjabini miyazakii. The sequence goes on along the minus strand of JTDE01021156.1, from coordinate 25,841 downwards.
TTAATGCAATATCATGTGGTTATTTCTGATTTTGTAGTGTTTCCATTAATCAGATGGCCAAACATTGGTGAATTGCTATATGATAAAAAGGCAAATATGTGTTGCGAGTTTTCAACATTCTGTCGTAATCTCATTAGTCACCAACTTTCCAGTCGGCCCATTTCGAAAAGAAGCACTAGACTCGAGTCTCGCTCTCATTAGAGCTAGTGAGTAGTGTATATCATCGCCACTGCCGGGACTTTAACCACGGACACACTGATCATGAGGCAACCGTGTTTACCACTGCGCCATTGACCTCACGTTAGGCACGATCGAATTTCTTCTTTGTGTCAACGTTCACTAAATCAAATGTTTACTGAAAACTGCGAGCTGCTTAAGGTTAAAACCTGACTGGTGGTCATCTTCTGAGTTCCGTCTCAGGTTGGTCAGATGAAATTCAGGCGGATAGATGTGTGGGCGTGCATGTGGAGGTTGGGATAGTGAGCGTCACTTAGGCTAGACGGCTTGTCACGTGATGGGCCAGGTGAGAGCGTGAGACGGCGGCTACAAACGCATCACCTTCGTACTGTTAGATATTTAAATCGAAATCTCCATTTCGCCCTTTTATCCTGTCCACAGTCCAAATTAAAGTTTCCCCTAGCAAGACTCGTTCTACGCCGTGTTATGAATACATTACACCACAATGACGACCAATCCAACCGCTGGATAAGCCGCACTGCATTCAAATTATCAGTAAGAGAAATAACAACTGACTTTATAATTGTACTGAGATTAGACTGGAGTGTTTTCCTGGTTGAAGAAGGTTTGTTTGGTCAAGCAGAATTGAGATCGATCGGCGCCACTTAATCAGAAATGTTGATCAGTTGTTAGACTGATTAATGTTGTTCTATAAAAAAAGGATGTAATTTTTGCAATCAACAGAAATTGGTTAGTGTCGCCCTGATCTCTGTTCTGATTTACTCGATTCGGTAGATCAGTAGGCAGCATGATACCAGTGGGCAAAGGGAAGCCTGAATGCACATTTTAAGGCAGTTCAGCGGGTACGATCGCAATCTTTCTTTCTAAAACGTTGGACTTGACGGACAGTGGCCAGTTGTCACAAACATGATGGGTGAGGAGATAGAAATTCTATTACTTTGTAATGCTGATGGATATGTCTGAATCTTTGAAACAGTACCAGTTGGCAGGGTTTCACCATCGCGTTGGAGACAGGGGACAGGCAGGTATTGAAAAATTTGAGTTACGGATCATGACGACAAGAATACTCGCCATACATTGATTGATAAATTTAGCGACCGTCGCTTTGGTCAGGCAAATGGAACTTTTGAACGTTTCCGTCTTCGTCAAAAGACAGTCCTGAAGGGGAGACCAACCAGCAGTATGTGATGACATTTAAGAAGCTGATTACAACTTTCAATTTTTGCAAGTGTACGATAGGCAGTCTCATGCGGTACCGGATAGTTTGTGGCTTTCAGGATGTTGCGATGATTAACAGTTAACGCTTGCCCAATGTAGTGAAATGTGCACCAGCGAAACGGCTGCGGAGCAGTGGATAGATGAACGTGACAATGGAAACGGAATGGAGCACAACCTGATTCACCGAACTCGCATAAGGTTCCCAATATACTAGTGTCAATTTTGAAGTGATCATCATAAACGAGAGGAAGACAAATTTCCGAATTTTGGAAATACCTATATTGAGCGTCAAAAAGAAAAACCATTTTACCAAGTAGTACAGGTCCCCTTCCCTCAAACTGATCAGTGAGGAGTCAGACGTTTAACAGAGGATGAATGAGGTTAGAGATGCATCCTGATCGAAAGTGATTTATGTCGAGCTTCTCAGTGATCGGGCGCATAGGTTTGTTTCATACTAGCAAGCTATCTCCAAACAACAACCGTCTGTTACGTAACTACAAAAATACAGTGAAGCAAAAACTCACGTATTGGAGAAAGAAATTATGCCAATCACCAATCCGAAGAATAACAAATATTATGTTACTGATTTATTCAGGATTTTTCGTCATGACAACTTTCTTCATGCGTTAGAGATTTCTCAGCTGCTCAATTAATACTGTTCTGTGTTTGATTCGGTTTTGGTTTGTATTCCCGATCATATTTGTCTCTTTTTAACCAAAAACGCCGTACGACGTTTAATATTCGTCAGGAGAGTTCTGCTAACCATCCGTGAAAAATTCGGGAGTGAGTTGAATTTCATGTTTGAGCTGAAAGTAATAACGCCAGTAAACGATCGTACCGATTGTGTCATCCAGGTTAAAATAACTTTGAAAACATCTAGTGGTATTTACTTTTAAATTAACCCCAGGCCGCTAAACGATGTGCGCCTTAGGGAACAATAAAGACTGCTGATTGTAGACGGTGTTTTGCTTTAAATGAACCCAGCTTGCTTATTATGACGGTTGATTTATCTTTCGCAGCTAGTGGTGGATGAAGAATCGAATTATCTGACTGTGTTTGGCATTTCTTTTAGAATTTGTCGGCAGTGGTGTTAACTTTATGGAATAAAAGCGTTGACCGAAATTTTTCAGAAACGTCTGATTAAGACATTCGAGAAGCTCAAAAGGTCGGCTTTTGAAGCACACGAGTACGGAGCATGTCCGGAGCATTGAAGGCTTTCTATAGCGATACGTTTAGTACGAAATGGTGTTGTCACGAAATGCGATAATCTTACAGCAACAAAGTAACGTTCCACGAAAACGTACCTACATCTGAGGGACTCGAAGCCAACATAGACAAATTGAGGGCTATCCAAAATATGCCGTCCTCGGAGATTCAAAAGCAGTTTCCTGTCAAAATGACGTTTAAATGGCGTGGCCAAATGACAAACTACTTGTGTCCATGCATCTCAAGGTTGGCTGACACAACGCATCCAGTTAGGCAGCTTACACCAAAAAGAGTCGCACAAATCTGTGGTGACTCCTATCAACCAGCAATTGACGAGCCAGGAAGGTTGAGTTCTATAGTTCCGGTACTACCATATTACAATCCTAGGCTTCTTCTGGATATTCTGTGTGATAGCAGTAAGTCCGGTCCTGGGGCTGTGCTACTACATCTGGGGAGACTGGCAGTTCATAGTAGCAAGATTCCTTCAACTGCGGAACAAAACTATACGCAAGTCGAAAAGGGGATACTGATGGTGGCTATTGCCTTAGAACGCTCCAATACCTAAACATTTGGAAGAAGGACACAGACCACAAGTCTCTCATAGCAATTGTAATGAATCTAATGAGTGGTGCCCCAAGACGTCTACAACGGATGATGATCAGACTACAAAAGTATTATTGTGAGCTAGTCTACCAGCCAGGATACAAATTGCGTTTCGCTAATACTGCTTCTGGCGCCTACATACGTTATGCTGCAACAAGACCATTGTGCTGGTGGACTACAGGAGTGTGCCCATGGACAGGAAGGTGGAGCTGTAAAACATAAAGAAAAAGGACCATGTACTTAACTAGCTGACAAGTGTGATAAGTGATAGTTGGCCGTATGGTGGGGAAGGTCTGTCTGAAGAACTAGTGTTTTAAGAACCACGATCAGTTTGCCTAGAAAGAGATATTAGTCTTCAAGAGAAAGAGAACGGTCATTCCGAAAGTGATGCAGAATTTGCCTGAACAAATCCATGTGTCACACGCTGGGATGAACAGCTGTGTCAAAGAACTTTCCTATTAGCAATTTATGTCCAGAAGGACAAATGACTAAATGACCAATTATGAAATTTGCAGAAGGTAAGACTCAACTCAAGTGAAGGAAACGATACTGCTGTGAGAGCTTCCAGAAAAATCCTGACAACTAGTTACAGCTAAGTTACAGTTAAAACAATGAACAACTAAATACGGTTTCCACAAGGAGTAGCCTAAACTAGTCGCCAACCTGATGAACGTGGTTTCGAATAATAAGTCAATAATTAATTCACTATAAATGTGTTTATTTTACTCTGACCCGCCTCCCTTTATTTCCAATTTTTGAGAAGCTTCAGAAGTTGAATATTTTATTTTATATACCTTCTAAAAAGAAGTTTAATTAAGATTTCCCAGTGTGAACGCAGTAGTGAAAAAACGCTGCATATACTTTGTATCTGGAAGAAGTCATCCGCTTTCTGTCAAGTGTATACTAGATAGCAGAATAAAGTGGAAAACATGAATCAGAATGACAGAGAAAATCACGGACCCTGCAACAAATATTAGCATAAGCAATGGACATATAGAACAGATGCCACCCTACACGCATCAAAATAAAATAAATAGTCGACGCGAAACACCAGCTTCATTGGTCGTTGATCAAGCCTGGAATGTTATTACCGAATGGATTCCATCGGGGTGTTTACAATTGTTTACATAACGAATGAATTTCATTTATTATAATAAGCTATGGAAGCCTTACTGATACGTTGTGCGTTCACAAAACCTCCTCTGGTAGATCTCTTTACTATGGACAGAAGATCCGTGACTAAGCTCTGAATTGCAGAATCGCATCTCGCTTTCGTGTATTCATTATCTTTTCTGATCAGTGTTTTCTCTTTTTATATCTGCTGCGCAATAACTTGTAGGTAATCGTCCACAATACACTTTCTATGGTTACAAATTGTGTATGCTTAAAATGGGCTGCTCCAATGATTGTTTGATAAAACTGGAGCATTGCGTTTCACGTTGTTTACTCAGGGTTAAACTTCATTTGATAAACTTAACCTTGTCTGCTTGCAATTGAATTGTTGATACTATGAAACCTGCATCACGATATGATACATAGTATGCTTAACTCCCAATGCTTATTGTCTAAGTTAACCGTCTGGTGTATGTTCGGTACGTTTTAGGGCCATTATCTAATAGTTCACTGTGTAGTGGTTAAGCTATTTTATGTGAAAAGTGCCTTGCTGTTAGTCTTGCCAGGCAACTAGGTTAAAAGCTGCCATCGGGTTTTCAGTTTGTCATTTTATTCGAAGGAATGAAAATTCTACAATCCATAACATGATTGCTATGGTGTTATAGGCCTCCTAGGACGGAAAGAAATCCTTATATTATAAATTTTATACAACCTTTCTTTTTCATACAAACATGTTTCTAATTTTTGCCTGTTTCCTATTTTTTTGGCGTGTGAAATTAAAAACATCAGGTGTATTATTTTATTATATAAACATATTATACATTCTGATCATTTTATATTCCGTCTTAAACTCCAGTTAAAAATTCTAGGTAACCTTTCAACACATTGTTGCAGCTAAGTTATTGTTTGTATATAAGTGTAATCTCATTTGCTTTGATAATTATGGTTTTGTGATCATTTCTATCTTTTTTGAACAGGGTGAGCTCAACCACGAATGGGTTGGAAATGTCTGGCTTCCAAGTTTGGGACTGGCTCAATACCGATCGGCATTTATGGAATGTCTTGTAGATGCTAGAATGCTGAGTCATCTGACCAAGAGAGACCTTTTGACTAATTTAAAAATGGTCGATCAGTTTCATCGGTTGAGCTTGTACTATGGAACACTGTGTTTGAAGCGGCTTGATTATGATAAGGACGAGTTAGAAAAACGCAGGGAAGCTTCTGCAACATCTGAGTCCGGTAAGTGTATCTATTGTTGCTATGCGCTCGTCTCATTTGCACCATGTAAACACAGGACACGTAGGTTAATCGATTTAACTTTCAAGAAAAAACAATGTTTTTCAAATTTCATCACGATATGACAAATATATGTTTGTGTCTCAGTGATTGGCTGTATAACCCGACAATTATTAGGTAGACCAAACCGAGATCTGGTGAGTCTTATTCAAATTCATTTTAGTCGTCTAGCGAATTTTTATCTATTAAAAAGCGAACAACATACGAAAATATTCCACCATACACAGTTGGTAACAAGAACTTCACTAATTTCTATATAAATGACTGCAGTAATGTTGTTAAACATATCAGACTAAATATAAAGTTCCATGGTTACATAATGCATAACTATACAGTTTGTTGACATTTAAATACACTGTTGACCAAAAACATAAAATTCACTGTAACGGTTATTGAAAACATGTTTGTTGTAATCAACTGGCGCATGTCACAGACAAAAATATTACGAAAAAGACACTGAATATTGTCTTTGTAATATCATTCTCCTACTTTTATCCTAAAGAGAACGTAAGTGAAATCTGTAGGAATGAACTTTTTTTCAAACCTCATCTGCAGCTTTTCATAAGTTCTGTTTCTTTCACGGTATAGTGTAAGAAAATATTCTGTAATCCTAACTACTCGAATTTTTACATAAAATACCACTAATAATAATTTCTTTTGTTTTGATAAACGCGGCCAAGTGTTTGATAAAATTTGCCAAAAAATATCATTCCACTTAAGCTTATTGGTTGACTGTTGAATTTTCACACAAGAAACACAGGGGACAGATTTACCCTGATGCTAGCATATTAAAAATAATTCGAAAATATGAACGAACACAAAAAGTAAGATACTACTACATTACCAACATCTGACAATCTTAAATGTATTTCTTTATTCATTCCTCAAAAAAAATACTAATATGACCATTTTTGTCGGCGATCAAGTCAGTCAGGTTGAGATAGTCAGAGTGAACGTGTGAAGTACTGGTTTCCTTGATAAGCCGAAATCAAGAACAACAGCATAGCTCAACCTATGTGGAGTAGAACTGCTATTGCAACATATTATTGTTTCCTTGATTGGATGAGCACCAACTACGCTGAAATTAGTATGCACTAGAACAGACAACATTTAATCATCTAGACGTTCATCGAATGATGCTTAATTGAAATGCGACTGCAAGCCAGATTTTCTGACAAAGATTATCAGCAACGTACATAAACCACGTTTGCGTAACTCGAAAACATCTGGGGACCACAATTTTTATAAACATACTCCAGAACAAACGATTTGTGGACTCGAATAACAAGACTTAACATGGGCTAACTGTTCTGTATGATTTACACAGGACCTGTGTAAACAAAAGTTAGAATGACGCAAAGCACATGACAAGAGGTTACGTTACAAGGTTATCATCATCATCATCGTCTACATCATTATCATCATCATAGCAGCCATGAGCTTGACCAAAAGGTACTGTGGCTCGGGCCGCCGCTCACCTCAACCGTGACGTGGAATAGCCTGGAAGAAAACGCTGCTGAGAAGTTTAAAAATTAATAAAAGACTGAGCGGAAGAACTAGAAATTGTATGAATGCAGGTACGCCATTGACTACGACACATCTCCATCTGGAATAGCGTTTGTAACCCGTGGTTCGAGTGGTTACGAGGACCCCAGTCAGGCAAGCGATATCTACCCACTTTGCTCAATGGAGCAGTCAATGCCTTCATATTTCGTGACCACGTTGTTGGTTGACCACTATATGGCTTCACCCAACTGTTGGTGGTCTAAGTATATAATACCAGGTACCATAGACGCTCAGCTGGCGTACGAAGTACCTGACATAACCATCGCAAGCTATGTACCGTGATTGATTGACCAATTGATCACGCATTCCGGGCGTTCCGGAATACGCATCGGCGAACTACCGCATTGCTCACGCTAGCAGTCCACTTAATACGGGCGAGTTGGTGGAGCACACGATGGTCAAACACTGCAAGCTTGTCGATATTTCCTTTGCGAACAAGCCACGTTTCCGAATCACAAAGCAAAACAGAACGTACACAAGCATTATATACTCTTCCTTTCAGCGATGGCCGAACGTCTTTTTGAAGCCACAGATGACGCAGTTTGGCAGCATAAATTCATGCCTTTTCTATCTCCGCTGATATCTTATCAGCAATATTACAGGCTGACGAGATAGTGCTACCCAAGTATGTGAAACTGTTCACAGTCTGAAGCGGGTTACTTGCAATAAAGTAAGTGGGAGTGAAAATGCCCCAGTCTTAAAGCATCACTCCGCACTTTGAAGGTGCAAAGCGCATTCCATACAAACCAGCCCGGTCACTCACCTTGCCCGGCATGGTCTGCAAGTTTTCGGCAGAGGCTAAGTAATAAAATGTCGTCCGCATACTCCGGATCGATCAATCTAGCTCCGGGAAAAAGCTTAACACCAAGCCCACTGGATTCGCAAAGCGCACCCTCCAGAATGTCTTCCATGACAAAATTGAACAAGAAGGTGGGAATCGGACACCCCTGACGAACGCCATTAGAAGTGATGAACGCCCGAGACAGTTATCCATAAACTCTCACTTTGCTTGTCGAGTGAGCATACAGTGATCTCAACAGATTCACGCATTTCTCTGATACTCCCTTGCGGAAAAGACAGCTCCAAAGAGCGTTACGAGCAACTGAGTTGAAAGCAGCCTTTAAGTCCAAAAAGACCAAGAGTGTCGGCTGTCCGTAAGAGTGCCGATGTTCGCAGATCCGTTGTAAGGTAAAAATATGATCAACACATCCTCGACCGGATCGAAATCCTACCTATTTTTCGCGTATCTGGCTTTCTCTGGGCTTAGTAAGCCGACGTAGAATGAGGCCAATGAGTAGCTTGGACTCGACAGACATCAAACTGATGCTTCTGGGTTTTCACATAGTATTTGGGCTCCCTTTTTGAAAACGAGAATGACTGTTGATAGGCACCAATTGCCAGGCACCTCTTCAGTTTCCCAAACTGTCTGGGGGAGTTCTGTCAGTTCTTATATCAACTTCTCGCCACCATCATTGAAAATAGAAGGAGAGAAGAGGTATGGACCAGGAGCTTCCGACGGAGGGCCGTCTGGAATGCAGTAACTGACCATTCTGGTCCCGTCGTCCGCATAATATGGTTGAGGCCAACTGAACTGCTCTTCAAAAGGTTCAGCCCACCTGTCAAGTCGGCGCGATTGACTGGTAATAAGTGAACCATCTTTTTCACATATGGTCTCACTTACACCGACTTGACGGCCAGTACAACCACGGATCAGGGACAAAAGCCTTCTGTTCCCAGATAGAATGACTTTTTCCATCTTTTTCGGCTGTTCGACCAAGTAGTGCTCACGGTCTTTGCGCAAGCTTTTAGTCAGCTTGCGTTTAAGTTCTCGACGGTCATCATCATATTCAGAAACAGGTGGGATCAAACGACGCATGTTCATGAGATGTATCGACGTGATGGAAATCCAGTTCTGTCGAACCTGAACACCTCCTTCGGAATATACCTGTTCACAGCATGCTTTCATGGCTGTGGAGATTTGTTCTCAGTGTTCGTTAGGATCCTTCATCTGATTCGAACTGCGGAACCTGTCCACCAACGACTTTTGGTAAGCGTTCTTTACATCCTCATCATTCGAATGCCAGTTAAGCACCTTGCATTTACGAGCGAAAGTCCTCTGAGCAAATGACAAAACAAAACGGGCACGCACAACAGTATTGTCCTAGTCAAGGTGGTTGCTCCAAAAGCCACGACAGTCCTTAACAGAGTCTGGCCACGTGTAATTGACTGCTACATGCTCCAACTGTGTCCACGGCTGAGAAGTACACGGAGGTCTCCATATAACACATTGCTTCTTCCTGTGTTGGAATGCAGTGCTCGAAATATAGAGACGGTGGGATACGCACAGTTGCAGCAATCTTTCGCCCCTGTCAGTGCGTTGCGCCCGGACACCAAACATACCTCCTAGCCGCTTCTCATCCAAAGAAAGGCGACCAAGCTGAGCATTAAAATCGCCCGCCAGTGTGATGATGTCTGAGTGTTTAGTTTTCCTCAGGTTGATCGTTTCTCATCAGTGTACAGAAGCAACGTAACAAAACAGGTTGTGACAAGACAATAAAAAATTTTAATAGATTTTGTCTTCAACGATATGTCATACATTCACCCGTGCTGCAGCTGTTAATTAATTCCACAACACAGGAACGTTATACATTCCCGTCTGACAGTTTACTGATGCCTATTCAGTCTCCCAGTCAATCTCAATGCAGTATCATTTAGATGCTGTTTACCGTAAGGATGAGTATATTTCAAAATACGGACTGCGTACATATAAACTCCCGAATACAAGCAGCCTTGACACCACGGTAGGCCTGATGGACTTATCACACGTAAAAGTTCAGTTGCAGTTGCCGGAAACTTTTCTGATATTGTAACGTCCAACCATCACGTACTAATGGCGTAGTGTGTTGAACATATATCATTACTTTATATATCCTCTGTCTTGGTGACGTTCGTTGCAGTTAAAATCACCTTGAGAAAAAAATCTGAGGGTACTGGAGGTTCATCGTAATACTGCCTTACTGAGATAAATAATGGATTAGATGTAGTCATTCATGCCTCAGCCACTAGTCTCACCGTTCACTTGCAAATGTGACTATGTAGTTTCCTCCCCCCTCAGTCACCGTTCTTGTTTATTTGGTGCGTTTAGATCTTGTTGAATATGTTGTTGTTGTTGTTGAAACAAGTACTTAACCGATTACAGCCTTCAGTTTTCCTAGCCGAGTAGTATGCAACTCCAAATAACTAGTGAATGATGCCAGGCTGTCAAAAACACAGTCGTTAAACTGGACTGACGGCAAATGAATGAACACTACTTGATTAATTTCAAGTTGAACATCACCCATAACTGATCGCAGCTGTCGCATTCCTATGGACTTTTCCAGTCGGCCAATTTTGAACGGAAGAAGCACTAGACTCGAGTTTCGCTCTCATTAGAGCACGTCAGTAGTGCATATCCTCGCCACTGCCGAGACTTGAACCACGGACACGCTGTTCATGAGGCAACC
>JTDE01021156.1:0-15038 GCA_014338405.1 Paragonimus skrjabini miyazakii | reverse complement strand
CATCTCCAGCGAAATAAAAATTGGCCCAAATCAACATTTTGAAATTGTGTTAGTTTATTACTGCTTTGCTAGGCGCACCGAAGGGTATAATGCGCAGATTGTGTGTAAAATTAGGAAGGATTGCTCAGTTTTACAATAGCGACCTTCAAGCAAGCTGAATGGATTAAACTTGTTTGAAAGTAACAGACACGATAATGTCGTAATTCAAAAATGCTCTCCATTTTCAAATACCATTTCGACCTATATATTAATTTCAACAACAGGACAGCCCCAGTGCCCGTAGGACTTTAGTGTAAGTCATGGATTCCATGTACAAATCTCAAAATAATCTCAAGAGGAACCGAGATCTGTTGGCAAAAGAAACATATATCGAAAACCTCTGTTTGATATCGGCCACTGTGTTCTTGCATTAGTTTCAATACCAAGAAATGACTGACAAGCTCGAAATAGTTCATAACTCATTCGATTATGCTAACTCAAGATCTCTGGGCTCCCAAGTTGTTTCACAGTTCAGATGGTAAATGACTTGTCAATATTCTGGCTTACTGTTTGTCTCTCTGTTTCCAGTCCTATCGCTGTCCAAAGTTGTTTTAGTTGAGCCGACTTCTAACTTTTATTCGGTTCGCTGAACCACTCTCAACACTTGAACATCTGATTATAACTTTGTCAAGTACTTCTAGTTAATCACACAAATGAACTTATAAGTGATGTATTTTGCTAATATCGCGTTCTATAGTGAGCTGAATTCAACAGAAGAATGTGAATTTGCTACTGCAAGCAATGTGTTAATTTACTAGTGGTAAACTGCAGCCTAAAAGTATGCCCAATGGTATTTCGTTTGATTATGAAGTAGAATGGTATGGTTGACTACCGTTTGAAGATTGCTTTTAGTTATATTTATCGCGCAATATGATTTACTCTATGACATTTAGGAGTGTGAAGTATTTATGTTTTTCAAGCTTCGTCCTGGTTAGACACAAACGTATGCAGCCGTTCTCGGTAATTCTGTAGCAGCGAACATTCAAAAGAGGAGGAGGATCTGACATTTTTTAAACTATACTGATAAGTAGCCAATCAAAAAAGATAACTGAGAATCACATCAAAAGCAAAACTTTTGAAAACTTTGTCTCACACATTAACCTTACTTGAACTACTGTACAAGAAACCATCAGACGGCTCTCATGAATCCTAATATTTAGTTCATATTGAAAAGTCACTGGACTGTATATGTCATTCTCATGCGCAGGTGTTGTTCATTCAATTGTCTCCAATAATTTTGTCAGTAAGTAAGGTGCCTTTTAAATCATGTACAAAATGCCACAAAAATGATCTAAAATGATTAGATACCAGATGTTGACCGCTGCCGAAGCAATTAGTATCCGACAGCACAACCCCTCGTGTATGATCAGAAGTTCTGGCGGACAAAATCAGTCAAACTCACAATTAGGAACGTGAGTTGTATGGCATTTCAAGTCCATAATCTCACCTAGCCAATTTTCCAATTCACTGTGGCTACCGTTCTGATATTTATTATGCTAATTCGTTAAATTATACAAGCTGTTCAAATATACCCGGAGATTTCATTAAAAGTCAAAACGTGGCGAACGAGCTCGTTTTCGGTGTGTCATCGTCAGGCCAAATACAACACAATAAATATGAAATTATTTGTCAATTCAGGATTGTGTGAAATCTAATGCGGTGTGAATCTAGCATCATTTTGGGATTACGGACATCGTTAATATGGTATCGTGTCAAGTGTTCCAACGACGGTAGGCCATGATAACTTCAATGCCTGAACAAAAGACTTCTGTGCACACAGATTAGGGTTTCGCAGCCGGATTCCGATCGCCTCTGAAGCAGCCAATAAACGATATTTCACACCTCTGGTGTGAACAAGTGTGACACGGTGGATCGGATCGAATGCGACATCTACATTGACTCTGGGACCGGTGTCAACTAGGTGGGCCAACATTGAACTGAAAATCCTTCGTTGTTGTCCCGTCGTCAGCTGAGTTGAATGGTGTTCGCGTATTCTCTCCGACAAGCGCCTTGTTGTGTGACCATTGTAACCTGCTGCACAGGAACAAGCGAATGAGTAGATACAAACGATGTAGTGCTACTGGGCACTGCGTCTTTGAGGTGAAGGCGTACAGCTGGCTTACAGGAGAACGTTATTCTTAGCTGTGCAGCATGGAACGTTCTAATCACGGTCGCGTCGAGCCTTCTGGTCAGTAATACACTTGATAATTCGCCTTTGCAAGGCAATTTCGTGTAAATGGATTCCCGCCCGACAGAAAACTCACGGTCTTGCGGATCCCTTCGTTGCATGTTTCGAATTAGGGATTTGTCTGGATATCCGTTAGCACTAAACGCCTTACATAAGAGCTTAGGCTCATTGTGTAGCATGTCCTTAGTACAAATTTGTAAACTCATCCTGTTAAGCAACGTATCAAGTTCCGTTTCTGTTACATCGGAATAAAGCTGTGAAAATGGGTGTATTGGCCATTCCACGTCCGCTTCCTTTGCATGCCTCACTGACTCGATCCATCTGGACGTTCCAATAGTGCAACATCAAGGAAAGCCAGCTTTCCATATTGTTCTATTTCCATAATGAATTTCAATTTCTTGTGAGCTGAGTTGTCTATTGATAGCAGGCAGCCAGTATCAATGTTGCTATCGGCGATATAGAAAATATTATCTACATAACGTGTATAGGGCACGCACTGATCTATCAATCCTGTTAGCCTTGTTTGTTCTATCATGACCATGAAAATGTCAGCCAGCAGAGGGTCTAGCGGCGAGTTCATTGCGTCCCTATCCTTCAGACCAGAGGTTTTCCCATCAAGCTGAAACTGGATGTCCTGTGTGCAAATTAACAAAAAGCGTTTGAGTTGCTCACCAGGCATTCCGAATTGCATATCATTCGAGTGGATGTAATCAAGCGCTAAATTTATTGTCTCTCTAAGTGGCATGTTCGTAAACAGCAAGCATACGTCCAATGATAGCATTCTCTTATTATTACTAGTCAGGTTTTCTATAAATTCAATGAACTGAAACGTATCCTTGAGGCTATTTGGAGCTAGTTTGTTGCAGAATGGTTTCAAAAGTTCGGCTGGCCACTGAGCCAGTGCAAGATATGGTGAGTTTATCACGTTTAAAATCAGGTGTAGGGGTACGCCATCTTTATGAATTATAGATAAACTATAGAGTCTTGGTATAACTGAGCCTGTTTGTCGTACTGGATCGAATACTGAAGCATCAATCCATCCATTTTGCTTCATGTTTTTCAAAAGTTTAGAGATATGCTTCTCATTCGCAAGTGTCTTGTCCTTTTCAAACTCCATTTTTCGAAGTATGGCATCATCCTTTAGTGTATCGTTTGTCTTGTTTAGGTACGATTGTTTATCTAACAGCACTATCAACTCAGCTTTGGTCGTATTTGAGAAGAATAAACTGAACAACTTTGTACAAACAAAGGTCATGGACGCGAGCCCTTTGATCACTTTAAGTTCGACCAAATCATTTTGATAAGTTAAAACCTTTGCCTGTAATTTGTAGGTTAACAATGGCAAATGAACTTATCTCCGTGTTGCCATCGAGATTAGGCGAAATGCTGATAGCCCACACTGTTTCGTCACACTATTTGTCAAGGAAATGCATTCCATATCATATGTGAAGTTTGAATTTGGTTTACATCCACAAGTAGGTGGACAACCAAAGCCTTCGCAAAGTCTGGATGATCACGAAGAAGCTAAATGCACTGATTTTTTCGACCAAGAAACCTTTTGTTCAAGCAGATAGGCTCAATCGTGATGTGTGCAGACAGTAAACAGTTACTTCTAAGCACTCAAAACATTTTGTTTTACACCGACCATTCTACCCTAGTTGAAAAGGTTGTTTCTGTAGAATTTATCCAGCTGAAGTCCAGACGAGCAGGTGGATATAACCGCGGATTTGTAGTCACCCTTGGGAAGTGTGGTCAATTTGATGCCAACCCAACGCTTCACACAACGCACATAAGCGTGCTGTTGGTGAAGATACACATCACACCTACTTCCGAAGAAAGATCTGCCAACTTTTATGATTCCATGGACACTCGTATCACTGAAAGTTTCCGGCGAAATCATCTTTTTTCACATAGAAACTCAAGTAAACATCGCAGACCCGAGTCAGATCGCTTATCGTCACTCAAGTCAAACCCAGAATAATCTCGCTTGTCCAATTCTTTCCATCCTGTGATCCCTTGGTGGAACCTCTAGTTTCTTAGACTACAACGATGCGTTCAGATGCGTTGACACGGATAGACCTTACTTCAGATTAACAAAAAATATGGCGACTTGAACTTCGTGAATGGAAACAAAAATGTCCAGTTTGTTGGTAAACTCATATGGTCAACCACTAACGGCTCCCGTATTTCACAGGGTAAATTCCTCTCTCCCTTCTCTTGTACTTACTGAATACGGAATCCGTGTCAGCTAAAGTTCAGAGTTTTTTAATTATATGTACAAACATTGTGGCGGTAGACACCAAATATCCAACCCGAACTATTTTCCACCTAGGTGGACATTTTTTCGGAAGTATCCAGTTGGCCAGGGTCCAAGAATCTCCCTCCTAACACGTGTGTCAACAATTTTGGGTTTTTATTGTTAAACAAAATCGACACGAAGAATTTGCCATCACATGTCAATCCCCTCATGTATTTAATGAGAATCTACTTCGAGTTCTTACCATGGTTATTTCTAGGGCTATTCCCAGTAACAGTGCATTTTATGTTACTGATGTTTCCACAAAAGTTTTGAAACTAGTATTTTACATCTGGCTTCAAAACTCTCACTGCATTCCGTATCGCTTAACGCATGTGCGTTTTCACGGGAAGTACTGTACAACAGTTGTTCGGACGGAATTTTCGTCTAAAGATTTTTACTTTTTTGTAGGTACTTAAAATGTTTATCACGTTGTAGTAGTCGTCACCATAAGTGGTTCGTTAATTTCACTGTTTCTCATCAGTTTGCAGAGTGCAGAATTATCGAATCTTTCCATATGCATTTCAATGTCTTCCATTAACTTCCACATAATGTTACGCTTTATACGGCTAATCTTTATTTACCTAGACTTCTGCGGGAAACATTCTTATTTTCTAGATTAGACCAGCAGCTGAACAAATGGCTGGTTTCAACTGATGCCGATTTTGGCCGTTCACCGGTAGTTCCGTAATGTTCATGATGATTACTACTTTTGTGTGAGTCGATTATGCTTAGTTAATTATCCCTCAGTTGCTAAAAATGTCTATGCAACGGCCGAAAATCATCTCACGGGATGCATAGAGTGTATTAATGAACTGACTTGATTGTGTTAAACATGTGAACAGAAATGGCCCAGTATTTTGCAATGCATAGCAGTCCGATTTTCAACCTTCTTTTGCAGACCTTCTTATTTGGAGTAACGAACGTGTCATCAGCTGGTTAAAGCAGATTGGGCTTCAACAGTACGCAAGCAAACTAGTTGATTCCGGTGTGCACGGGGCGCTGATGGTACTTGATCCGGATTTTAACGCTGCTTCGCTAGCCATCATTCTTGGGATTCCAGTCACAGATCCCAATTCTAGGTAGGTTATCCAACTGAAGTGTATTTATGTAAAGACCACCAAGTATGCTTTAGATTGTCAGAGAAGTTTTAAACCCTGGCTCAATATCATTAAGAAAATAATGCAACTTAATCCAACTGGAAGCATACTTTACAGATGGCCTTCTCGTATACTGTAAACTTTGTGTTGAATGTTAGAGACTTAATCGTATAACTAATTCAATTATTGATGAGCAAGTCCCTCGTCATTCAAAACGTCGCTCATTCAAATGAGCGTGTACTAATTTTGGACACCCAAGCAAAATATCTAAGTTAATTCAGCTCGTGAGTTAAATGTTTGAACCCACGATTGGTGTTCAGAAACTTTACGTAAGGTGTGGTTGCCGAACAAAAGCTAACACAGATATCCACTGTGCTACCGCAATGTATTAGTTAGTAGAATGTACTCATTAAACACTTCCCGTTAGTTAATGTACAACTGATTGTTGCCCATTCAATTTTTCTATGTTCTGAGGAGGTATGGGGAATTTTTCTCGGTTCATACTCAACTTTTCTATTAATATTTTAAACCCACTTGCTTTATTAGTTCAACTATACACTAGATTCCAGACTAACTAGGCGTCGGTTTTATCCGAATAATTTATCCAGTCCTGTATGCAGCTCTAAGTGTAATTAATTCCAACACCTCAAGGTACTTAGTGTAATTGGGTAACTAAAGGTGCACGTTTTGGCGTATGGCATTGCCTGTCTTAACACATTTGTTTTTCTTACGTGCACAGTTTCAGATGATTTTTTATTGCAGTTGTTTTAAGCTATCTAGCTTTTGCTAGAGTAGATATAAGTCACAAATCTGTATATCACAGCTCGCATTTTACTGTTGTTGAATATGTGGTCTATCCATTCCACTTGCATTATGACCACTTACAAGTGATCAATACCAGTGTGTGAAGGTCACAGACGTATTGTTTGCAAAATCAGTTAGCTGGATGAATCGTTCATCAATTGAAGCGCTGGCAAAGATTATCCATTGAATTACACAAAATTTGTCAGCGCACTAAATTCGAATCAAGAAAATATTTCAATGATTAGACGAATACACGAGTACATTTAGGCGTATATAGCAAATTCAAAGGATGTTCGATGGGACCCCTGTGTACAACACACTCCAGTCCTACCCAGAGTTTCCAAAAATACATGCAGCAGTACTTCTTATATTTAACGACTAGACCCATTTTCGTCAGAAGAATATTTTTTAAACCGATCGCTTCCGGTAATCCACTCGATGAGTTGCATAATTTGCATTATGTTATTCCGTTAGGAATATTCTCCAAGAGCGCTTAAACAAGCTACTTCAACCATATCGCTCATCAAGTTGGACTTCATCTGTCTACTCGCCCAACATACCACATGAGGGTCTTTCCGCAACAAGTGATTGGCAAGGAACGGCTGAAAAGAACCATCTAGAGCATCACAACAGCTACACAAATATGACTGCTGAAAATCAACATGACGATCCCGCTAGCTTTCGATGTAAAGATCCAGAAATCAGTCAGCCACCAATCGCCGCACGCAACCAATCTTCTATGCGAGACTATAGTGGGAGAGACACACGAGGGGTTGCACCTGTTAACTTCTCCGCAACAACCAGCGATGAGCTACCTCGTTTCTGACTCTGCGCCTATCTGTTTAGCCTGCAGCTCAGAGGCTACGGGCCTTACACATCGGGGATAAACCTTCCTTCTTAGGTGAGCGGCTCACGCTAGCTTTCTGTTCACAAGTACAGTTTTGTTTGGTCAGATGTGAAGTTATTCCAAGTTAATCAATTAAAGGTAAAAATTGTATCGCAAAACACGTGATACTGAATTAAATATATGTGGTTATAAATGCTCCACTGTAATACAAATTCGCACTACTCTACATATGTAAACTGGGCAGTCAATACGAATGCACCTTGCGTACTAAATCACGTTTCCTTATTGTTGCTTACATTCTATCGTTACAGAAGATTTGAAAAGAAATCGGCCTCCATACAAACGCATCACATTCTTCTGACCAATTCCCTTAGCAACTAAGCAACATTTTCATCGTTTAAGAAGTGCTCGCTTCCTGCACCGCGTGGCTCTTCGCGAAGCTGTTTACTCTCCAGTGTACAGTTAGTATTTATCTAATGTTTCCAATTCTTGATGGCAATCCATGACCATTGCTTTTCTGTTTTATTCTCCTGTGATCAAACTACTTTTCACGCCAGATTTTCGTTAACTTCAGTACCACAGTCTAATAGGTGTCCAACAGACATTCATTTCCTTTTCAAACCAATCTCTTTTCAGACGCAATCTATCCCAGTTTTTTTCATATATCTTTTACATTCGTTAACGCAGAGAGACCGTTCACACTATTGTCGAAAAGAAGCGGCCGAAAAGACTGCCACCACCCAGTTGTGCATTTTGTATTTAAGTAACCTGTCTTAGAAGCACTTATGAAATTCTGAAACAGACGTTGCATTCAAAAGTATGAACTACACATGACTTAAACAAGTGTACCATTCCAATAAAATAAAACTGTTTAAACTTTGATTAATTTTTCTGCATTTTACCAAAATTATTTTTCATAATTCCAAGCACCTATGTGGATTCAGGATGACATTCACGACTGCTTTCTGCCCTGTATTTGAAAATCTAAGTTTTTGGTTTTCTATACCACAGGACGATAGATATCATTTAACGGTGTCACAAACAGACTACGTACTGTCAAATTACTCATAAGTAGCCGCAAACAGAAGCGGTTGCTGCACTCAAACCTGCAATTAGAAGCTGGTGATCGGTGCCACTAAACGACGGCTAACTCAAAGCTGCCATGCGTCAGAGTGATCAGTTCACTGACATTTACCAAAGGTATTCAAATGCAACTGTAGATTTTACCTTACCGAATCAACCAGGACTTCAGCTGGCGTTTGCATAATGTGTCACTGGATTTGGCACTGTCAGAATTAACTAGAGAAAGAATGACGGTGCAGCATAATTGAAATAATATTTAAGTCAGACAATGAAGTTAAATGCGTATAATCCTCGGGTTTAACGTATGCACTTGAGTGAATGTGTGAAGCTTTAAAGTCACCACTGGATAGACATGAAGTATAATATGTATACACCTCTAGCCGTTCATGTTGGGCGCTCCACATAAACAATTAATATATGCAAAATTCACTGTTTTACTTCCACATTGTTCATCGATTGGCGCACAACGTCTCACACGTATATTGGGTAGTTTCTGATGGACGGCTAACGCTTGTTCTCTCAATATACACTAGTGCTTGTGATCCGAACTAGTACTCATTGTAAACCACTCACACACATTGTGTCAATGGTGTTGAATTAAGAAAAATAAATGTACTCAAAAGATAAACTGAATTGTTGATCTACTTATCGGATACCAAAGCAAACTAATGGAGCAATATAAGGACCAAGAAGAGTGGACATAATGGCTTTCCGTACTCCCGTAAGTTAGATTAGCAGGACATCTTCTCTGAATGGGAAATGAGTGTGACCCTGAACTATTGCAATCGTATGAGTTATTGGAACAGATTCCAGATTGCTTCCGATTAGAATTACTCTACCTCAGCCAATGAAAATCAGAGTAACAAAAGATGAATTCCTAAACAGAATGACGGCGTGTCACCTAAACAATAAAGTTTCAGGTAATGTGTTGTGACAAAAATCGTATAGAAATGCGGAACGCTGTATGTATAATAAATATAAATATAAATTTATATAAGACAACAATTCAAAGGGCAAGTTGTCGGTGGTACGCTCCTGTCTAGGTGTCTTATGATTGGGTGTAAGTTCGTCCGGGTCGCTCACAAATTCGATTGTCTTGGAGCTTGTTGACGGCTTAGGATATCGCTCGACCAATTCACACAACTGTGAAAGAAGGCATTG
This sequence comes from Paragonimus skrjabini miyazakii, assembly GCA_014338405.1. Lineage (NCBI taxonomy): Eukaryota > Metazoa > Platyhelminthes > Trematoda > Plagiorchiida > Troglotrematidae > Paragonimus > Paragonimus skrjabini miyazakii. Next base: position 5,520 of record JTDE01021156.1, on the reverse strand, counting down.
CAAGTTGTTTAACGGCTGTATTTCGCTTGCCTATTATTTTATTCACGTGAATGTTTGTTGTTCGGGTAAAATCGTCAAACTGTTGTTTGTGATTAGTCAAGGAATATGCCTGGGTATTGATTGTAAATAAACCAGCTTACAAATTTTGCGTACCGTAAGCCATTTCATAATCATTACTTGACGCACAAGGTAATTTCTTAGTGTGATCACATTTAGGTTTCTGGCTTTCGAAAGCATTCCTGCACATGGGTATCAGGCCTGTTAGCTGACAAAGCAACTAGTCTAAGGCACTTTTTACCCCAAATCAATTCCTTAACACAGAAATAGGCCGCTTATTGTGAAAGTCAACTGTCCAATTTTGACAGGAGACCCTATAGCCGACTGAATTCGAATATAAACAACGGAGTATAGAGTTTAAAAACCGAATTTTTGTTAAACGAAATTTACAAACAGCTTCGTGATACATCATAAGCGTTTCCAATACCAAGGTTACCCGTTAAACTGAATGAATAACTCCTCGGTCAGCAAGTTCATCTGGAAGCATGTGTGTTGTAACGTGGTGTGAATAAAAACACGACATGCGAATAGACAATCGGACAGCGTTCGTCACAAGTGACATTCTCTTGTGGCAACACAACCTCTAGTAAGGTGATATGATAATAACTATTCGACGTTGATTAAAACGACTGGGGCCAGCTAACTTTGGTTCGACTTGGCTCATGCCAAACTCCCTGATATTCGAGCAACCCATTGATAGAGCAATTCCTAGACGTCGTAGGCAGGACGCGACCAATACTAACAGACCCCTACAAACTCCAATTGAGTAGTCCACTTTTACGATTTCACAGTAGGAGGAATAAATGTTGTGTTCGGGACGGGACATCCAAGAATGTTCGCAGGCATCGCATACATGGATTCTCACTCCAAAGGTTGCGTAAAACACGTCGTGCTGTTGATGGACAAAATTATGAAGGGAATTGAAGCAATAAGAATAGCACTTCGATATATGGCGCTGTCTTCCCAATTAATTAGTAACAGCATATTTAGAAAAGAACATCCTTGTGTTCACAACAGTATTGCTATACTTCTTCTATATACTTACTGTACCCGAGAAATATATGAGGACTATCGTCCTGATAAACGCTCCAGATAATGAATTGTTTCCAAAACGAGTAGTAGTTACGGATGAGAACGCAAACTGCGGAACTTTTGTGAAGGACCAACTTGATGTTTCAACTTAAAACAACTCATCATAAAAAGGCCGAACCGAAGTTACTCGCGGTTTTGATAGAAAACATCTCACCAAGTAACACGGCTGAGCTGAATACTATCATCCAATCTTATGAATATAGTTGCTTGAAAATTATTATGCTTCAGAAAACCTAGTTACAGAACAAATCTCAGCGCGGTGTTTAAAGATGTCTACATGGTGTAAGTTTCTTTTTTTACCGCGCCATCAAAGTCGGCTATTCAATAAATGGTTTAGTCTCTTAAATGAATACTTGTCCAGAGTGAACTACTAGAAACACACCAGAAAAATGTCGCTAGTGTAATACGATTTCCGTAGTGGATGGTTGCGTTGTGTCTGCACTTCAGTCATTGCGAAACTTTGCAACTGTCTCAAGACAGGTCAATTGAACCGGATGGTGTTATGCTATCTCAAATGTTGCCATGTGGGTGTTAGATTGAGTCACCAAAAGGAGTTATGTGGATGCTACGTGTGTGCCTCGCAATATACGTGACACTTTCATGTGCATGTCCACTAAATTAACTTCTCCCAGACATACGCAACAAATACCAGACGCGAAGAAAAATATGAATAATTGAGAAGTACTCAGCGTATATTATGCGATAATTACAATGGGTCTAAACTAGCACTAAATAGCACCTATACGCGGCAAGAGCTAGGGAAGTCTAGGATCCGACCGTCGAGCGCAAGCAAGCCGGAAATGTGTGTGGTGCCAGTGGCGCACATAGGCCGAGAAACGTGGAAACAAAAAAATGTGATCGCATGCAGCAATCAGACGGAGGAAAAATATTTTCACGATCCAGTGTACAATGTGAACTGGCATTTTGGAAAGAATTTCACGCATTGTACAGCAGGCAGACCGGGGTTATCTCGAGGTCTCTGCAACACACCAGTGAAGAAAAGACCATCGGTGATAAAACTAAACATAAAAGGTTCTGGTGAGTGCGATGTTATTAATCCATCGTTTGCACTGGTTGTGGCGGATGCAGCGTAGGTGGAAATGACATGCAGGGAGTAACTCCAAGAGGGAAATGTAACCAGCTGTCAGTCCACATGCACATCGAATACAAAGTGGTGGTTTAATAACGAGGCACTTTCAATTCCCGATACCGAATTCCTACTTGTTCCTAGCCGTGCCTACCTCGTTTAGGCGGCAGCGGTTGAAAGACCAAAGACGGCTTCACTTCACAAGTTCCCGTCAAAAAAGAGCCGCATCATCGAAGTTAATGTTCCCGAATCAGGTGACGATAAACCTCAAGAGCGACAAACTGTGGTGTGTTTTAGATTGCTGTGACAACATTTCATCTGTTTTGTGAAGTCTACCTTATTCTCTCAGTACTTTTCGGCTGTCGTCGTCCAAAAGTGGTTAGCCCCTCGAACTGTTAATCGTGTTCTAAGATACACAAAATAAGCCACCATATGACGAAAAGGGTTATATGTATTTAAAGGTATTGCGTACCATTTATAGAACTTCACATATAGACCAATGAAATTCCCATCTCAATCTATTTAGATTGTAATCAGTTAATTTGCGGTTCACGTAGGTCTTCCTGATCTGTCGGCAATAACATCGGCAGTGCTACCTCTGTCGTGCAAACCAACTGTCGGATGTTGCCATGAACTAGTCAACGAACATGGCGCATTCGCATGCGTTTGCTGTAGCCAAGAAGCCCGCTATCGCTGTAAAAGTTTCACGTAAAGCGTTTGGAGGCAGAATCACTCCGGTTGTCACAAGGTCAAAAGTTCCAGCCTACAAAGATTATATTTGTTTTTACTAATTAAAAATTGGTGTTCGTGAGACTCGAAATAGCAGGCTTTCTAGGATTAAACGGCAACGTCACCATCGTGTTGATCTTCGTCTGCAGTACTAGACTGATTGATACAATAAGCCTCCGTCACAGAAATTTCAGGCGGATGGATGAAAATCGTCTGTGCTCCCATCTCCCGTCCTCGACTTGGGAAAGCGACTAACCATACAGTTCTGTTGGTAACGCTTCTGACGCACTCACCATAGCTGTCGAAATTGGCACACCTCTACCTACAACCAAATCCCGGACGACTCCCTGTCCAATTCTTTGCTGTGCAATCAAATGTTTTCCAGATGGGCGGAAATCTCAAATCACCGATAGAACATCTGATACTGAGCCCGAACCGACGTCCTGGGCTCACATTCGGACATCACGCACGGCTCTTTCTCAGGAATTTTGCCTTTGCTACCAGTAAAGACTCACGAACTGATTTATCTTCAATCCTAAAGGAATATCTCCACGCGCTTTCTCCTCGCATCGCAAAAAAGGGGTTCCGCAGCTGATGAGTCCATCAGAAATCACCGCTAGATACAGTCAATCGATCATTGTATACGACCGGACATTATGTACCCAGATTAATCTAAAGCGCTTGGTAGTGTAAAGAGCACTGTGTCGTTTGATAGCTTGCATAATCGCGATTTGCACGGCAATCTGCCTCAGTGGCTTCATGTCTATCTCGTCAATCACGATTACCGTGTTGTGATCAATTGCCGCTTTTTGGACTCCCATCGGTATAATTGTGGAGCTTCTCAGGTCTTGCTTCCTGGACATCTTCTAAGTCCGATTAATATAACTGATACAATCATTTTTACTTCCTTCTCCTATGTTGTCATTTGTTGATGATGACAAACTCTGGTGTACCGTCGAAACCTCCGACACTTCTGACTTTTCCCAAAGTGACTTAAGTGAGCTGATCATTTGAACTCCAACCGACCGTCTTGACTGCAATGTCGAGAAGTGCAAGGAATTGCACAGAGTGCACACCTTTCACACCACCTGCTGTTTTCATTGTACTACACTTTAGTCTTTGTCTGCAGAAAGAGACCTGGAAGCATTCGTTTTAAGTATTTCTCTCTACCTTGCTGGACTTCAAGGCCAATGTTAAGAAGGCCAGCATGACCTTGATATCCCTCGGATTCTTCGTGTTTCAGCTGGTACCACTGCAAATGTTCCCAGTGAGGTTTCTCTATGTCACAACTGCGCACAAAGGACACAGATTCTCCGGATGACGACAGCGACAGTGGTCGTTCTGGTGGTCTATTAAACTGTTGGTTTGATGTAAACAAAGAAAAGTTTTCGACGCGTTGGATTTGATTCCTCGACTTCGGGACAACGTCAGAAGATTCCAGGTCTGATGCACTCTCTGCTTTTGTAATCTAATGTTTGGTCTTCAGATGATCGTCTGTAAACAATAAACCAGAGGCGTACACAATTTGTTTGACAGATAACCGTTACAAAAATTTTGGAACTTCAGGTGACGGCATCAGGTGAATTTTGACATACTCCCTGAATGGTGCACTGGATAAATTTCACCAGGTTGCGATTCCATTCACTATCCACGACTAACTAAAGGTGGTATAAGTTTCCGCCATCCTGGCAGCTGAAATCTACATCAACGTACATTGGAAACAAAAACGTTTCATCTGTTGATGGAACTCGTTTGCGTCGGTGAAGAAATGTACGGTAATTAACCGTGTGCAGCTAGACAAAATAAGTATGCAAGCAAAGCTTACACCTAGCAGGGTGAGAGTACACTTCACCATTATTCGTGATGCGTGAGCGTTAAAAACTATTTGACGGTCGCAGTCGCTATAAACATAGAATACGTTGGGTGGGTAGACTGCGAATTAATAAAGCTCTAACAGATCTAAGAAATAGACTATATTCGATTGTAGAATCCTGGGAATTATGAAAAAATATATTGATGATAACACAAGAAAAATGTCAGTGGTAAAGACATTCACGTAAACACGAACGTTTGTTAACAACGAAGCATCTTTCAAGAAATACGAACGGCTACAAAGTAATGAGACTGGTACTTGCAGGATAAAATCATAAGGTACGGTTGAACAAAAAACAGCCATTCAGACCAACGTCTATAGAGCTCAGTGCCCAGTATCTTCAGTTATTCACCAACAAATTACAATTTGTATATAAACAATTCAACTGGAAATGTTGAGAATAGTTCAGAAGCATTACGTTTCAAATCATCGCCGGAAAGATGAGTTATATACACGCATACATCACTCTAGTGTGGAGCGCATTGTAGAAACAAGAGCTGTAACACACCGTCGCTCCTGTCAGAAACGTTTCCTCGCGCTTATAAATTTGGTTTGATTTGGACATCTTTGTAAGACGGCAAATATTAGATCGTGAGGACCCACGCGGCATTTTTGTGATTCACTTTTTGGGCTAATGGACGATGCAACAGCCCTGCTTGGTGGAAATAAATAAAAGCAATTT
>JTDE01021155.1:28933-47224 GCA_014338405.1 Paragonimus skrjabini miyazakii | reverse complement strand
TTATGTCACCAGCTTCCTCTGGCAGTCATACATAAACTTTTCTTATTCGTTTTTAAGAGTTGTTACTACATTTTTAGACCAAATAAGATTCACTCATAAACCAGTTTTACAGTCGAATTTGTCTGTGGAAGGAAGCAGAAAGATCAGAGTAACAAACCGTAGTATGTAGACCCGTTTGTTCGCCAATGAACAATGGTCATATCTAAGGGATGTTATGTGTTCGGCGGATGCTATGGTTCTGATGCCAAACTAACATGGATAATACAATGGCCTAGTGTCTACTCTCACGGACAGCACTGCTAAATTAAAATTAAAATTAGTTTTTAGATGAGACCCAACTGTGAAAAGTAAAAGCTTCGGCTGGATTTGAACCAGTGGCAGAAACACCATGCCTCAACGCTGCAAGCGCTCTACCAGCTACTCATTGTCACCTAGTACAACTGGGTTGACTTCAGCCTGAGTAAGTAAGTTTAAAATGCAGAAGCTGAATTTGTGTATCATGATTGTGACCGACCACCCTAGCTATCAGGTGTGATCATATATGACTGTGAAAATCATGGATCATAAACTAGTCTAACCGTACTATATTCAAGTAAAAAAAATGAACGAAATAGACTAGTTAACGAAGTCAAGTAGTGGTGTTTGAAGAACCTATATATGGCAGTTACAGATTAATCAACATCCATAATTTTGTCGTGAGAAAGTGTACACTAGTGATAACAGCTTAAATCCAGTGCACCTACTTAACACAGTGGACCTCCTAAAAAGCGCTATCCTAGTGTAGCAACTGCGATCAAATATGTCTAGTGTTCAGACGTCATGACTACTCGTTAGTTGTGGTTGATATTGAGTTCCGATGAAATGGACACAATGTTAATTAGTACTATCGCTCAGGATTGCCGATTTTGAAACATCCTTCCCAACTTGAATCCAGTTCCAAGGTTACTGTGAAAGTTAAGCGTTAAAAAAGAAAATTAGTAGGATTTTGAGGTTTGCTGCTTATAAACTGTGCAGGGGAATAACTGAAATCATGGAACCGTCAACTTAGCATTTCCTTGCATCGCAAGGCATATCATTGGTTCATCTTCAGATAGCCATCATCTGTTTGCTGGATGGATATTTCTACAGATAAGCGAAAAGCTCAACCAGTAAATTAGTAGATTAACATGTAGTCGAAAAGATTTACCGCTAACAGGAGAATACAATTCACTTCAAGTTGAACATCACCACAATTGATCGCAGCTGTCGTATCCCCATAGACTTTCCAGTCGACCCCTTTCGAACAGCAGAGGCACTAAACTCGAGTTTCGCTCTCATCAGAGCTCGTCATTAGTGCATATCTTTATCGCTGCCGGGACCGGAACTCCGGCCACTTTTTCATGAGGCAACCGTGTTCACCACTGTGCCATTGACCTCACGTTAGGCACGACCGAACTATCATATGTGGACGCTCAACCACTTTCGCTTGTGAGTAATGGAGATGTGACAGCTGCGATCAATTGTGGGTGATGTTCAATTTGAAGTTAACCAGATCCCAGACTACTCATCAGTAATCGAAAATATCGCCTAGCAGATTTAATAAGCTCAAAGATTTCGACCTGCCTAAGAAGTCCTAATCACGGGGTTATCGATTAGAGTTAACAGGACAGTAACTGTGTCTCCTATCAAGACAATCAGGCAACCTGATCATTAATCACAAGCGAAATTGGTTGAGTGTTCACATATGATAATTCGGTCGTGCCCAACGTGAGGTCAGTGGCGCAGTGGTAAACACGGTTGCCTCATGAACAGCGTGTCCGTGATTCAAGTCCCGACAGTGGCGATGGTATGCACTACTGACGGGCTGTAATGAGAGCGAAACTCGAGTCTGGTGCTTCTACTGTTTGGAAGGGTTCGACTAGAAAGTCTATGTGAATGTGACACCTGTGATAAATTGTGGGTGATGTTCAACTTGAAATTAACCAAATCCCCGACTACTCATCAGTAATACAATTCGTTTGTTTGTCAATTTCTTAACTCAGTTAGACCTTATGATCGGTGTAGTTCAAAGTAAACCGTGGTTTCTCCCCTTTTATTAAAGACTGTTGTCATAACGGGATGCTGGGGTTGGGATATGTGAGCATTACCTGCGAACGACTGTATAGTGGCGATTAGATGTTTTCCATTTACTCATATCTGACGTGAGACCTATGACGAACACGCTGAGGTCACGAACACGAATTTTGACGGTTAACTTTCGGTTTGGCCACCATGCAATACTTGAATCTGTTGCTATAGTTTAGCAACAACAACCGTTGAACATGAGTGGAGGTAAACACTAAATTTCTATCTCTACGTCACAAATTAACGCAAGCTGCCTTGAAGAACAAATTACTCTTCTGGTGAATAATATAAGTGGGCGATCAAGTAGTTTACAATGATGATGACAGTTTAACAGTCTTCAAAACTGGGAGAGTGATTATCATGTTTTTATGACGCATAACGAAGTCGCGTGAACTTGGCCGACTGGACTGTGTCCACACCCAAATTTTACATGCAACCGACTGTCAATAACCACAGTTATGCGTAAATAAACGACACCTGGACGCACAAAAATAAAATCGACCAGCAGTTTTTATTTCTGGATTTATATCCTGACGTTTATCTGTGTTTCAGCAACATCATCATTTCGTTTGTTCAACCCTACCGGTACACAGGATGCAAAATTGACACGTCCTACAAAACTGACAACTTTTACCTGGGTTATCACTGGCTTTCGTTTCCTTCCGGGTTACAATTGTGTAACTAATGTTAATAGATCTAAATGGTTAGTGGAAGAGTGTACCAATCGAAAATTTCATTTAACATGATTTTAATAGCTTGATGTATGAATTTCGCAAGTTGAGTTGGTGCACAAACAGTGGACAGAATAGTGACTGCTCGCAAATGAGTTATTGCCCCCACACTGTTTCATTGATCTTATCAGCACTTGTTTCAAGTAGATTGGCAATGATCGGTTAATTACCCATCATCTTCTGTCTGCAGCACATGCGTTACGGGTTCGAACTTATGCCCTGATGAACGTACAGTAAAAAGGATTAAGTGGTTGGGTTTTTGAAAGATGTTGACACGTAAATAGTCGTCCACTTTGACTGTTATATATAAGTAATTAGATAAACCGTCTAAAAATTGGGTAATACAAATTTTCCCCGAAAGAACTGAAAACTTCGCATTAAGCCTGACAATATTACGATAGATTGAGGATGCAAGCATATGTTGGATTGAAACAAGTGGAATAACAATCAGCATTCTGTATTATGGTGACTCGCTTGAATATAAACCCTTCAATAGGCAAAATAATAACAATGAGTACAAAATGTTATTATTCGTAAAACGTCGACTTTTGATATTCCAGGTCGTCCGAAATGTTTGAATTGAGGTTTCTAATTGGCACCTCGGGCTCAAAAGTACAGCTTCTGAACCAGCCGAAAAACAATTACTCTGGGGAAACACCACGCAAAGCAAATGACTCAACAATACGATTCATTTAACAGTTAACAACCAGCTTAGCTCGGTTATGTAATAAACCTAAACATAGTGGGCTTACTAAGTACTACAATAGATTTTTCACCTGAATCAAAAGTTCTTCGAACGTATCAACCAGTACTTCAGTGATCGGTCAATGAGTAATAGTAGCGTTTCTCTCTTGAAAGTAGACTTCCCCATCTTCTTCCTAAGTTGAAATAAAGTGGCCCCGTAACCGAAGAAATAACCCGTTTACTTGCTCACAGATTCATATCACCCTAATAAAGTATCCTTAAGTAAACATTACTGTGACATATTCGTTTAAGTGTATCTACTTGCATCTAACAGCCTTCACTTTTACTGGTCTAACATACCTGTATCTTGTAGGATCAGAGTCCAAATCTCCATAGCCCATTAAATGAGGATAGGGAGCAAGCCAAGTCAGGATGACAAAAAAGATTGCTTCATGTAACAAAAATTCAAACTTCTTAGCCATACCTGTTCAGGTGGTCTATCTTGTGACGACTTTTGTAGACCAGTGAGGAATAGCTGAGAATACTATCCCCTAGTGGCTTACTGGGGACGTTGTTCAGAGGTGCCTTTATGAAGGAAAAACAAAATTAAATACATCCCGAAATCACTATTATGCGGCACTGAAGTAGTTCACATTAGGTACTCCGTCAATGGAAGAAATCTGTCAGAAACATACAAGAACTATTTGTTAAGGCCGACAATAGACAGCCCATATCGGAGGGTACAGTATAGCACTAGGTTACTTACGTAGAGGACGTAGAAAAGATTGCCGAAATATATAATTCCTGCTGTGAAAAATATTTACATATTTTTCTAGTAGGCCGAAAGAGGGCGTACACCATAATTAGGAGCGATTCACTGGATATGTGGGCGATTCTCCTGAGAAGGGATCTGTCTCAAGTGTGCGTGGACTGGATATACCACACGTTTGAGTCTGAAGGCTGATCACAGGAGATTATTGGTTTCAGTGATGCAGTTACCGTTTTAACTGGTTGCCGCTCACTAGCAAACAAACAAACTAGGTTTGATTAACAAACTTCAGTCCACCCAGACTGGAAGTTATAAATTCATTTTGTTAGGACGCCGGTAGTTTGAGAGTATCTCAGTTCGCGTGTAATTATACTAGTCCAAAAAATACTGGAGGATTTAAAACCGAATAGGATTTTCGATTTCCAATCTGAACAGCAAGCAGATAGTACTATAATTTACTACGAATTGTAAAACTCGATAATTTTATAAGGATTCGATGCCAGTTACAGTCATTCGGAAGCGACAACCACTCGTTAATACACATCATTTCTCACGGTCTAGGGACAAAGTTGATCAAAAACCCTGTTCAGAGATGTGTGTATGTTTATGATAACGGCTTTGAAAGAAAAAAACATTATCACAATAGGTTTTTTGACGTTAACAGAAGTTACTGGGAAAACAAATGGTAACCATTCCATTAAGAAATACCACTGTTCGCGGTTTTGTCTTGTCAAGAAAAATTACCAAATTTGTCCGGGTATTATACGGGTATGAGTTTCATGTATACAGTTTAAACTTAAATCACAAAATCTTTAGTTTACATTCAGCGAACCACATACTAATTATTAGCTACAGAAATGACTGTTAAAATGATTTCAGTATTTGCATAGCATTGTTAAACATCTCCAGATTAATTCCAAGTTGAAAGTCACTCACAACTGATCGCAGCTGTCGTATTCCCATAGAATTTCCAGCCGGCCCATTTCGAAAAGAAGTATTAGATTCGAGTTTCGCTCTCATCAAAGCTCGTCATTAGTGCATAGCCTTGCCACGGCCGAGATGTGAACTCCGGTCACGCTTTCGTGAAGCAAACGTGTCCATCACTGCGGCATTCACCTCGCATTAGGCAGGACCGACTAGCAGGTTTGAGACCAGAGATTTCGACCTGTCTAGGAAGTCCTAGTCGTGGGGTTATCGATAGGAGTTAACCGGTTAGTGACTGTGTCTCCTATCGAGACGATCGGGCAATATGATCACAACTCACTACTCACGAGCGAGAGTGGTTGAGCGTTCAAATATGATAATTCGGTCGTGCCTAATATGAGGTGAATGAGACAGTAGTCGCCTCATGAAACCGTAAGAAGTCAATTTTGTAAACAGCTGTTTTCGGTCATTCTCATCAGGCTATTACAATTGCATAGGGTAAGTGCGATTTGTATATGAAAACGATAACGTGTCAAATAGACCATCAAAAATCACAGGAGTGGTGCTGATCAAAGTCCACTGAGGGAGGGTGGCTGAATGTGTTCGAGAGTTACATATGCCTGTCATGAGACGCCTTCATCAGTGTCGATCGGTTAACACTTGGTCGGGTTTCAAGTACACGTGGAATGATTGGCCATGATTGGTCACGAAAGCGTAGTCAGAGTTCTAGTCCCGGTAGTGACAAAGATATGCACTAATGACGAGCTTTGATGAAAGCGAAACTCGAGTCTAATGCTTATTTTCGAAAGGTGCCGACTGGAAAGTCTATGAGAATGCGACAGTTGCGATTACTTGTGAGTGATGCTCAACTTGAAATTAACCAAATCCCCGATTACTCGTAAGCACCCTTTTAATTATTGGTTATAAAAAATGCTGTTTGAACTATTTGCTGGATTCTCAATGAGGAACGCACACTCTGACAAACTAGGTAGCAAAACTATGTCAGGTGTTTTGAATATGAGCTTATTCGTTAACGAAACTAATACACTTATACAAGAGAATCAATGTACCTTTTGACAGAATACGAATGCTACCCATGAAGACGTTTACTCAGATATGATCTGTTTTGTGAAGCTAACAGCTTGGACCCAAAGTTAGCTATTCTTATGTGCAATAGTCCTCAGGAATAATCTGACAAACATCAAATTTATTTCAGGTAAAGTTGGGCTATCATTTTTTTCCCAAGCGTAATGTCAGCGTAATTAGTTCTGTTTATGCTTGGAATGCAACTAGCTCTACCCGCCAGCGTGTGATCTGTAGTGAGGGTTTCCATTCAACTCTCTTAAATGTTTTATCTCCATAATCAACAAATGTTTTGTTATATTGGCCTTACTTTGTCATCGCTCACAGAGGCTTGTAACTGTGTTAAATTGACAAACAAAACAATCCGATAGGGTTTCGTATGAACATACGATGAATAGCCGTCAAAAAAGTAATTATTTCTGTACCATCCAATATGTTAGTTAAACGCATGAAGATAACCGCCTATAAGATTGACACACATGTACAGCTTAATCGTTTAAGCTCAGTTCCTAATGTTTGATTTAAAAAAATACATAATCATTAGTTCTAAAAGCCTTGTCAATCACAGATATAAAAACGCTTAAGTTCAAAATTAAAATTGCAACTGAGAGTTAAACTTTGTTTAGTAATTCCTTGGTTAAGTCACAACGAGTTAAAAACCAAAAGAGTTATCCGTTTCGCAACGTTTCGACCTTCTCGGAGAGCCTTTATCAACCGATTTAAATCAGAAAATTGACAATATACAAGCTTCAAATGAAGTAGTTATCAACTGGTATATGTTTGAGTGTTTCATCTGCGGTGTGTAGACTTTTATTTGGTTATATTCAGCCTTAAATTTAAATCAAACTTGTGCTTCATCATAAATTCTTATTTCCAATGAACTTTTTCGGCAAAGGTAAATAACCAAAATGTATTGTTTATTTTTCAATCGTACCGACTAGTCAGCTTCTAGAATTGAGCGAACGGCTTTTTTTCAATAGTTTGACAACTTTTAAGTAATTACCCAACAATATTTTATAGAAATCAGTAATAATGTGATAAGTCTACATCTTGATGTTGACACCAACCAGCTGATAGATTGGAAAAATTGTTCGCAACGAAATAATCACTTGTTTAGACGAGATCATTTTGTGAAAAATTAGGGTTTCGGCTGAGTTCGAACCAGTGAAAGATGTATCATACCCATTCACGGCTAGTGCTCCATATGTGATAGTGGGATGCATAGATAATATAGTCCAAATGTGAAAGTTTTCAACTCATGAAGTGATTTCGTGGCCCAGCTGGTAGGGTGCATGCCACATGTGGACATGATGCCTTTGATTGGCTTGTTCGAATCCAACTGAGGTTCGAACTTTTAACAACCGAGTGTCTTCTAAATTATCATATCTGTCAAACTACTCAATAGTAATATAATTACTTGTTCCTGTCAAGTCTGTGTTTTACCAATTGGCTTTCGCATACGAGACTCGTAGGACAGGTTGATTAATGGACACGAATTTCGGCTTGCAACAGGAAGGTTGTTGGTTCAACTATGATCAGTTTATGCAAGAACCCAAGCATACTTGATGTGGAGATTTGAAACTATTCTATTTGGGGCGGGGTCCGACTTTACACCAGTTGACGCGGTGATTAGCATTTAGCAGTGGTTGATATTCTACCCATTTGACATAGACTGAATTCATCTGCTTCCCAATATGGATACACACTTGCTCCCATGTGACGTATAACGTTAGTGGCATTGGTTAGTAAGCTTGGTTCATATCCTCAGGTGATAAATGCAATTAGGTACGCACAGGAAACCACGTCTGACTGATTGATTTCACCATGATTGTGTTGACTTACTTGCCGGTCTAACCACTAGCCGACTTATATGCGATAAGAATAAATACTCAAGTAGGCATTCGGATTCAATAACCTGATGTCTCACCAGACTCATAACCAGATCAAGTCAGTCAGTGTACTGAAAGCCATCTGATCGCAACATTTACTGAGTATCAAGCCATTGCGACCACGTTTAGCAGACTAATTATGACGGCCAAAACAAACGTGAAACCGAACGACCACTCGATATCAGATGTATCAGTTTTTGCAGTCACCTTGATGTGAAAAAATGAAATCACAAACAATGCGAGTGTTCATGAACTTATCAGGCATTATGTGAAGGTCCCGTTTACTATGAGCCTGTTTCCAGCCTTTTGAAAACACTGTGAATTCATCAACACGCATTCTTCCAAAGGTATTCGATTTCAGCCTGGTTCTCTGTTACAGTTTGTGATATAATACTACCTCATATATACGTGTATATACGCGAACACTATTTTATTGTGTTACTAATAGGAGGATCGTCCAATGTTTCTCGATAACCTCCATTATCTGCAGCACACACCATGATTAGAGAACCCTGGGCCACTAATTTTTAACTACAAGTTAACATAGTGCTAACGAAATATATGAAGACCATGACTGTCTAGCTATCAACAAACCTTAGATGATAGACGATCATGTGGACAGAAGCTTCGGGTAATGATTTCCGATAGGTTGTGAGTTAACACAGTTACAAGACATCACCATCTTGTAAAATCTGTGTTGAAGTTTGCGCTATGAAGCTAGTATTCGAAAAAGATGTATTTACCGGTAGTTAGATGCTTACATTAGTCATATTGGAAATTGAACTAAACGGAATCAAAGGACTGAACTAACAGGAACACGTCTCTTATTCAGTAAACAAACATTAACATCAAGTGTTATCTTCGATTGATAAGAATGTGTTCGTGTACAAAACAACCCTTTTATTTTTTTGGTTTCGACAGTATCAGTTGGTATTGCATGAATATTGATTTTGGATCTCGGAATGTTGATGAATCAGCCATTCGTTCTATTCGACTGCAACAGTCACACCAAGCTGTCGATAACAAAATTCCAGATCGATCTATACAAACGTTGTTGTCAAATCTGGTTGAATATTTGCAGGTGATTTGACCTCGAGGTTTATATTCTACGTTATATAGGATGTACTTGTATACAACAATTGTCTTGGAGTATAACTGCATTATAAAGGTACTGCTTCAATAATATCATTACTCTTGTTATACGCTGGTTAGTTCAGACGTAGGCTATACGGTAAAACAGTTCATTTCCATGGTAGCTAACAGCAGTTGACTAGTTGACTACACTGTGAACACAGATCATGACCATGTGATATGGCAATGTAGTAAGGCACCAACAGATGAGCATTAGTAGAGAAGGTTAATAATTCCTTCAGTCTAAAATATTACACAGTAATTCTTTAACACAGTTCGCTAACTGTAAATTTTGAGCATCCCATTCCACTAAAATCAATAAAAGTCGGTTATCTTAGCTACAACAGCATATACTGACAATGAAACAGGCTTTTAGTATATAGTGTGAACAAGAAGAATTGATCCGCACCTGTTTTTACCGTGCAAGTAATCATATCAGCAGTTTACATTATGGTCCCTCGCATTGAATGCCTTTCCGATCCTATGTTCCATAGTTCCAATAATTTCATCGGTTTAATTTACATAAGCACTTTGTGGCGTGATTTTCCGGTTTGTTTTTGACACAAGTATCAGGTCACGAAAGTCATGGAAGCATTCAACTTCTCCCATCTGCCGGTCGATAAAATTCCAAGTATCCTCAATGTACTTCGATTCGAAATGGCACATTGGAGATAGAAATGTTTCACTAACTTGAAGCACTAATGTGAGATGTCATCCAATTGCAATACCTAAAGACTGACACATGCCTTCAGTGGCATCGAGTACAATTTGTACATTCTCAACAAAGCTGTTAAACAGGATAGTTCAGTCACTACTTCTCAACTTGATAGCACCCAAACTGTAGTTACAGATCCTCATCCTGGGTGTATGAATCAAAGTACACTTACCTTGTAGATGAAGTTTTCCATCACGATGAACCAATCAAAATTTCCATTCGTTTGTCTAAATGAACCGACTGAACACAGCCGTGCATCACGTACAGCATCATATTTTTCAGTTCATTCTGACTTTTGTGTGTTTGACAGTTAGTAGGGGGACATGCATAGCACTTACGAGTGGACTCACAACAGGACTGGAGTGTCGCCCCAATATGTTTAAAGGTCCCAAAGTGTAAATAAGCTCAAGCAGAACGCAAAAACAATCGAAACCAAATCCCTTTTTTGCCTGCGAGGGACATTTTTTCTGCTAGCGGTTATTACGGGTAGACCATAACCACGAAAGCGCCTGAAATTATCACGCTTCTCTAAACATGGCGTTCAAGAATGTACATTTTTCTCGTCAGTAATTAACCGTTTTTAAGATTCATCATTCACATTTTCATGCTCATCACATGCCATAGGTTTTCCAAAAGTGTCTATAGTCTATCAAAATTGCCACGGTAAAATAGTACAAGTGCACCTAAAAGCAGATTAACTGAACATACACTGCATAATTGTCACGGAGTGGGATCGTCACAGACATTTCAGTAGCCGGACCCTGTGTGGAATACATCATATTATGCGTACACTAAGGGCAGAGCATGACAGTCTGAATCAACCCTTAGGGCTAGTCCCGGCTACTGGTCACTAACAATCTTTGTCTGTGAATTAGGAATAGAACAATAGCCTTTACACAACACATATCCAAACAGTGGAACGGAGTTCGATTAATTTGTTTAATACTTTCTAGTGTGCGGTTCAACATCCCTGGTGCAACAGAAGCACGGTCACAAGATATTCGTTGTAGACACACAATGCTATTAGAACAATCGCTCTGCCTCATCGAAAGAGCAAGTCAATTGTAGATCTAAATGATTCGACTGGCAGCTGTTCGCTAATTTGGATCTGTAGCAAGTGCTAAACGACGTCAATTGAACAAACCTGCCTATCCCGGTGATATACGATATGACGTTTTATTGTAATTCTGCTTGTCGTTTCGTATTTGGTTGCATACTCATAAAAGTCTATTCTGCCCACTTACAGAAATTTAGCAAAATCTACCCAGAAATGTAGTATGGAACATTCTTTAAAAACTACTAACGCAAAGTCAACACTTACTCCAAAAAGTCATGTATCGCTTGTCGACTGCATGCTGACCATCGTAGTGGAAAGTTATCAAAGTATAATGTCCCAGACATGATTGTATCACGCCTCACGAGTTCTTCCGGATGTAAAGGATTCCAATAGTGATTTGGGTAGTCAAATTCGTCCACTGAAGGACCCAGAGACGTTTCCAAAACATCGTTGCTGGTGTGGTCAATGGACTCAGGCATCAACGGCTGTTCCTCCATTCCACAGTCCGAATTCAGCTCAAAGTCGTGTTTCGCACCCAATCTGGTGGGAAGTCGAAAATGAATAACCACATTACAATTAGTTCATTGTGATATATTTTGTATACATTATTATTAGTAGTAGTATTGCAATCGAAATACTCTCATGTTGGCTTACACGGTGTACATAATTCAGCCAAAGTGGTCAACTTTAACGAAAATAACCATGGCTTCATACAATGGACAGTTTCATAATTTCAGGCTGTTAGTTTTGTTTTTGTTGATAATGCTTCATTTCGGAAGTAGTCTGCACTATAGACCACGCAAGCCGGAGAAAACCTGAGTTACTTGAAGCAGACAAAATCTAATGACTAGTAAGCTACGTATGCAGATATAACTCACGATAATTTGTTGGCGTTGTTGATCACATTAAACTGAAAATATGTAAAAACGGTAGATGATGAGTAAAATGGATTGATTGAAGGTTCTACTATCTTAACAAGAGGAGAGAAAGCCTGTCTGTTCCTGTGTAAAGATCAGTTTATCCAATCACCAAGATATGTCATATTGACCAATCGAAGATCGACAGCCACATGTCTAGGAGATCTGTGCTATCGGCGATGTCTGGTGTATTTTGATCATGCACTTATGTCTAAAGACGGTCCTTCCTACGCTTAGTTAACTCGCCTACCGCGTTTGTAGCTGCTTCGAAGATGAGCGGGGTGCTCACCCATAAGATGGTTTTATGTGTTGTCACGTTTTTCTGCTTGAGAGTCGGTCGAAATTGGCATATGACACGGTAAGTAGAGGGCAGGACACGCATCTTTGCTGCGGTCATATTATTGCCAGAATGAACACAATCGAAGTTTTCGCGACACTGTGTGGTTTATATTCCGTCATCCGATAAGTTATATATGTATACTGAATTACATCGGGATCAAACTTCTAGGTGTAGCTTGGTAGTTCGCAACTTTGGTGTACTGGTGTTCACAAATTGAGTCATTAAATTAACTTTTCCGTCTCACAGTCAAGGTCAACCGGGAAGAATTCTCTGATCAGTCGAATACACGTATTCATGTATATCACCAGTTCATATACACACTGTGCACTGTGCTGACGTGATTATTAGAGGATGTTGGTTTATAACAGTCGAACAAATCTCTGGTTTATTCACAGTCGGCCCCTTTCGAAAAGAAGCACGACCAAAAATTCTATGAGATTGCGACAGCTGCGATCAGTTGTGGGTGCTCTTCAATCTATATGATAACCAAAATACCCGGCTACTCATCAGAACTCCATAGTTGATCGTAGTTGGCGCATTTCCATAGACCGTTCCGCCAGCCCCTTCAACAAAAGTACTAGACTCTAGTTTATCTCATATTCGAACTCGTCAGTGACCGGTAGCCGAAATACGGTCTCACTTCCTTCAGGCAAGCATTTTGTCAGTGACCCCACAATAAACATGACAAAACTATCGTACGCAAACGTGCAACCACTTTCAGGTAGCCTGATCATTTTTCACATAGAAAGTGTTTGGCTGTTTAGATACGATATTTTAGCTGTGGCAAATATGAGAATAGTGACGCAGTTGTCAACATATTTGCCCCAGGAAAGATTGAACGGGTTCAAATGTCGGTCATAACAAATATATGCACTGCTGACAAATTCTAGCAGTAGCTAAACTCATCTCCAATATTCTTGTTCAAAGAGGCAGGCTGAAAGGTCTAAGGGAATCTGAAATGTGCAGTAAATTGTGAGTGATGCTCAAATCATGAATAACGGATTAGAAACTAGTACAGTAATTAACCGTTCGTTCAGAGGAGAGAACAATAGGATTCTGTGCAACATCTTTATGGTCTATCGTTTCATTTTATCTGGTTCCTCGTTGAATATGGTGTGCCATCACCCAATAATTATCATCATGAATTCACTAGGTCCGTTTCACTGACAGATATATTTATGGCCAAACTAGAGACCACTGAACTCAATCACATCGTAACTAAGTGCAAGCTATACAAGCGCTATGTGGATGATACTTTTTGACTTCTTCCAAGCGATGATGATCCCCAGGTCATACTAGCTGAGTTCAACAAAGTACACCCAAATATAAAGTTCACTGTCGAGCTAGAACATCACAACAAACCCTCAGTCTTAGATCTCGCGTTGCTTCATCGATCAGAAAGAACAATTCAAAGATCAGTTAATAGAAAATAGACGTGGACAGGTCAATACATACATTTTCACAGCTTTGTCCCGCTGAAGTACAAAAGAAATTTGTTACGTTGTCTGTTGAACAGGGCGCAAAAGATCTGCACACAGGACACTCTCCAGGAGGAGGTGATATATATTCGAGAAACTCTCATTGGAAATGGATACCCTGAGAGATTCATAGACAAAAACCTACATTCTCGTACGAAAACTGAACTCGTCCAGACAGCGGAAAAAAGCCGGTTTTCATCTGTCTCTCTTATAGAGGTGAGGTTAATGGTGAAATAATTAGCCGTAGACTTTCAAACGCGGTCGAGAGTGCCCACCCTGCAGCGAGACTTATCGTGTCGTCCGATACCTGTCCGGTACTGGTGCCACGCCTTAAGCATAGTTTGCCCAAGTTCTCTCCGTCTTTCTGTATTTACTGTGTCACCTGTTGTTGTCAAGTAGGTTACGTTGGGAGGACCACAAGGCGGCTATCGGAAAGGATCCGTGAACACCTACTGAAATGGCTTCGCAACGGATCGAGAAAGCCTATTTAGAGTGCGATCGGCTCCCATTTACTTGACACTGGTCATCAAATAAATCCGGATGAAACGTCCCGAGTCATTTACAAGGTTCATCAATCCTGCTCCAGAGCTGTCAGAGTGTGATTATTATCAACGGCCAAAGTTATTGTTATCAGACTCCACAATCCCTGCCTATGTGCTCGAAAACAATTCGTACAAGCCCTCCATCTGTCTTGGCCAATCATTCCACATGCACTTGAAACCCGACCAAGTGTGAACCGCTCAACACTGATGAAGGTGTGTCTCATGACAGACATGTGTAACTCTCCAACACATTCACCCACCCTCCCCCAGTGGACTGTGATCAGTACCACTCCTGTGAATTTTTGATGGCCTATTTGACACGTTATCGTTTTCATATATAATTCGCACTTACCCTATTTCATTGTAATAGCTTGATGAGAATGACGGAAAGCAGCTGTTTGCAAAATTGACTTCTTATGAATTCTACGGTAATCTGGAGAGGAATGGTGGGAGGCATTTGCAAGGAAAATTGTGCCTTATCATCTGAAACTCAATTCTGTCCGTCTAAACAATCAACATTTCGTCAGATTCCGGCTGAGCTTGGTAACTTATGACCCAACACTTTTGATGTCAGTAGACAGCGAGCAGTGGTGCGGTTTACATTTTCACATGAAATCACATCTGCGCGGTTCCCGTGTACATTAACTGGCACTTATTGGAAACCAACAGTAAGCAAGAATTATTTTCAGCTACTCAAGTTTGGTAGATCGAATCAGACCGATTAATACAATCAAACAACAAACTATCTGATGCTGGTATGTCATATCTTGAGTTACTGAGATCTGGTCGTGATACCTCATTCATTACAAGATCAGATAGAGCGGAACATTAACCTAACGTTCCAAAATAAATGCATCCTACAGGGTTCTGTACTAGAATCCTATCAGCAGGCTACATACATGCAAAAATTTAATATATCACTGCCTTTAACACAAACGCAACGATGTAAGTAAGTGAAGGATAACTCTCCTAACCACTCAAACGCTAGATGTAGTGAACAAGCTCAGAAAACAAAATACAAGACCCCTACAAATTAGAGATCACTCGCAGTTTCTCGCAATTTTCACATTCACGTAGACATTCCAATTAGCCGTTTTCAAAACTCCCGTTACTACACACCACCAATCAAGAAATCTATAAGCAAGCCCATTGGTTCATGTGATTCAGGCTTAGGAAAACTTTTAATGGTGAGGTCATCGACTGATATCAACAGGGCAGTTACTGTGTATCATCCCGAAATGACTGGGAAACTCAAGTTTTATTCATCAGAGAATACAGCTGAAACTTCTCCTATGACAGTTCAGTTGTGATGAGTCAGTGTTCTAGTGAACAACATGGTTGCCTCGTGAACAGTAACAAGAGCCTAAACACTAATCATGACAACCATACACACTAACGACGAGTTATAACAAAAGTGAAAATTGAGTATAGTGCTTAGTTCGACAAAAGCTGGTTCAGAATTCTATGAGAATTCAAAACTACTGCCAAATAGCAGTGATATTCAGTATCACCAATATCGCATACTACAACCGTCCTTGCAAACACCAGTTGTGCAGCGACTGTGAATCAATGACCGTTTGTTTTTAAACAATATCGGTCGAATTCAAAACACAAATCCCAGGGAAGTCTGCCATTTGTTTTATTTTCTAATCAGACACATGCCGTGGTTAATATGATATCACAATCCTGATTCACATCACAAATAACAAGGGAAGAGTTTCGCACGAGCCGAAAATAAGACATATTCGTCAACTTGAACCATGATTGGGCCATATTGAATCCGTTTATCTAAAGGGTTATATGAACTGATTTCGCACACTCTCGCCAGTCGTAAACGTGTGACTAGCATGAAAACAAAACCAAACAAGACAAATGAAATGGTACAAAGTACAAATCAGGCAGGATCGTGGTTGGCACTCACGAGCAAACCCACGGTAAACAAAGATTGACAGTCAGTGGTTTTTGTGCACATAGGTTGTTGACGGCTGATCAAAAAGTTTCAGTATATTTGAGAAGTTGTGAGTTGTGAGCGTGCATCAAGTTCTTAAACGAAGATGCGATGTTGACACTGTGACCTGTAGTCGATAAGTGCCTTGCAATGGATGAAGCGGCGTTTCGTCCTCGCTGAGTATCACTCATTGGCGGGTTAGACATTGCAACTCTCAACCAACATGGGATGTGCTCCTTGACCCTGGTTTCAAGCATCCTTTCTGTTCTACCAATGTATGTGTTTCCGCAACTGTAGGAAAACTGTTAGATACAATGGCTGGTAGAAAACATAGGGGTTTGCTTTTTGACCGCGGGTAGAGGTAACCTAGTGGTTTACGAGAGCAGGACAAGCTTAGCTGCATTATACACCCGTTTTAGCGCGGCACTGATCATCTCTCCAAAAGTGTTCACCAGACTATCCCCTTTGAAGGGGAGTTTGGTGTAGACGTCTTTTTCAAGGACTTCCAAAGTTGTATTTTTTGCAGGAGTAAATTTGCTCCATTTCAGAATGAAACGTTCGGAGAAATTGTTAACACGAGGCGTTTCATACAACACTATTTGCTCGGCTGGTGATCTATCTTGGGAACATATTCGTGATGTTCTGTAAAACAGTGTACGTACTAATGATCTTTTGTATGCAACAGAAGTAAAACTCATTAAATTCATGTATCGTCCCGTTCATGTTGGCTTATGGCACACAGAACGTTCGATAGAACCGTCTGAACGGCGCCTAACCAGGCTGTCCAAGAAGGGCAAACTAGTCTCACCCTCGTACTCAACTGTGACTGACAGATTTAGGTGAACTGAGTTAAAAGCCTGAATCGTTTTTCTACTTGTTTCTCGTCTTGTCCAATCAAGAACATGTCATCGACATCATCGACATCATCGTTTGTAGAGTTTCAATTCGTCTCCAACTGGAAGCACTATCTGTTCAACGTTGGCCATGAACACATCGGCTAAAACTATACCGAGTGGGCTCCCCATGGCTACACCATCTATCTGCTGAAAGCCCTTACGCAAAAAACAGAGTCTCACATTTTCAATGCATTGTAAAAGTAAACGCCTCAAGTAGTCAACGGGAATTGGTAGAACAATGGAGTTGGATAAAACGAAATCACATATAAAATTAATCGTTTCGTGAAGTGGCACGTTCGTAAATAAAGAAATCACATCATACATCGTGTCCTGGGCAAGATTCAGGTTTTCAATATATGGTATCAATTCATAAGTATATTTCAAAGTATACACACACAGTTCCTGTCGGAGCGATTTTAAAATGTTAATCAACCATTTTGCTAGCTCCTGGTGAGGAGAATCGTTCATTGCCAGAATGGGTCGCATAGGAATACCCGGTTTGTGGGTTTTAGGTAAACCATACAGTTGTAGAGTCTTAGCACTTACAGGTTTTAACATGCGATTTTGTCGTTCATTGATGAAACCATGCAATAAAAGTATCTGTAACTCACGGGCTATCTGTTTCCCTACTAACAGCACATTGTCCGGTTTATTTACGGGTCGGAATTTGCTAGAATCCTTGAGAGTTTCCTCCACCTTTTTCATATATTCCTGGCGATTCATTATCACAGTACCGGTCCCTTTGTCTGGCTTTAGCATTATAATATTGTCATGTTTCTGTAGTTGTCGTAGAGCTTTCAGGTGCTCACCAGTGTGACAGCACTTATGTTGTATTGGAAATTGTTGGAAGTTGTATGGCAGATCAGCTAACTTAGCCTTCAGCCCACTCGGTCCTGTTTTAGCCGATGTGTTCATGGCCAACGTTGAACAGATAGTGCTTCCAGTTGGAGACGAATTGAAACTCTACAAACGATGATGTCGATGATGTCGATGACATGTTCTTGATTGGACAAGACGAGAAACAAGTAGAAAAACGATTCAGGCTTTTAACTCAGTTCACCTAAATCTGTCAGTCACAGTTGAG